>RBNI01000668.1:0-27994 GCA_003990745.1 Jimgerdemannia flammicorona | reverse complement strand
TTGGGATTGGTGGTTCTTGTTGGTTGCTGCTAGTGCGGTTCCTTGATCCTTCTTTTATATTCTTCAGGATACTTGTACTGTGGTCACAATGACTCACAGTTGGTCATCATTGCTCATCTCGTATGCTGTATGATCTTCTTGTGCTTCGATCTGGTAGCTTGCAAGGAAATGCTGTCTCCTGTGCTGATGTCATCATTCTGGGGTCACCGTTACATCTTCCTCCTGAATAAGAATCTTCCTGAGCGTCCTTATTTATTGGTCCAGTCCTGAAAAATTTGCTGATCCCATAACCTCTGGCAAGGGGTCGAAAAGTGGTGTTTATGGGCTAGTGTCTTCCCTTTATATTTTGGTATGATGGTGAAGGGTTGCTCCCTTCATATAGAGCAAGGGCCTGATTCTGATCTTGACCAATCAGTTGATAGTTCGAACTCCTCTGACTTCAAAAGTCTCATGGATGAGTAGTTGCCAGTGCCATATCTCTTAGAGAATGGTCCAGACAGATAGCCTGCTGGTCATGGGACATGCTGTTACAATTCGCAGACTAGAACCTTGCAGGCGGTTATCACGTTTTGCTTCTTTTGTATAGGTTCATGGTAT
The DNA here is from genome assembly GCA_003990745.1 of Jimgerdemannia flammicorona. Classification (NCBI taxonomy): domain Eukaryota; kingdom Fungi; phylum Mucoromycota; class Endogonomycetes; order Endogonales; family Endogonaceae; genus Jimgerdemannia; species Jimgerdemannia flammicorona. The sequence goes on along the minus strand of RBNI01000668.1, from coordinate 27,397 downwards.
TTCTTGAGTCTGTTCCTATATACTGTAGTAGGCAGTATGGTCCCTGAGATTTTTCTAAGCCAGAAGGTAGTTCTCTTGATATCTTGCACATAGAAGGGTCCTTCCCATTTGGGCTCCAGTTTTTGTGATCATGAGGCTTCTACCATATTTCGATACAGTAGAACCTTTTCTCCAATTCAGATGGGTTCTAGGGCCTTGTGATTCTTTTCCACATTCTTCCTTGTCAGTACTTGTGACTTGGTGATGTAATCTTCAGCCTTCTTCCTGATTTGGTGTAGTCTCCAGATTTCTGCATCAACCCATCTCCAAGTTAGGTCTAGATTTGTAGCTAAGGTTCCATCAGAATCTTCTTCTCCAAAGAGCAGCTCTCTTGGGGTAAAGTGTGTGCTCTGTGACCATATATCTCATAGGACAGAGAGGACAGTTGGGAGATAGTTATCCCAATTCTCATATGTCTCTGAGATCTTTGCTAAGATGTTCTTGAGGATCTTGTTGGTTCTTCTGTCTGTCCATTTCCTTGAGGGTGGTACACAGTGGTCTTGATGTGCTGGATCTTGTATTTCTGATACATTATCTCATGGAATCCATTGACAAATTCCATTCTGTAGTCTGTTGTGATTTGCTTTGGTGTCTTGTAGCGGCAGATGATTTCTCAGTGCAGAAAGTCAGCTATAGAGAGGGCATTGGCTTCTTGTAATACTCCTGTCTCTATCCATTTGGTGAAGAGGTCTACAATAACTATAATATAGCGGTTTCCTGATAGTGTTACTGGTAGTGGTCCAATGATATCCATTGCAATGTGGTGGAAGGAGATAGGCTCAATTCTTGATAACCCGGGTGCCTGGTCTTGCTGATCTTGTTTCTGTTTTTGGCACTTGTTACACCCTTTAACAAATTGGCGCAGATCTTCTTCCATCTTAGGCCACCACATAGTTCTTCTTACCTTGTCGTATATGTTGGTTCCTCCTAAGTGTCCTTGCTCATGTACTTTCTTCATTACTTGATACTTCTTGTGTTCAGGAATTACTAGCTTTCCTCCTTTTCTGAGTGTAGTATTGTCTAATTCAAACTATTTCTAAGTCTGGTTGATGATGGTAATTGTCCAGGGTTCGAGATGGCTGGGTATCTTCCACTACCCAAGGTAGCTGATTAATCTATAGTATAGCTCCTTATTCATGTTGAATGGTCTTGATGGGGGTGTTTTGGGGTGTCCTTGAGAGTGCATCAGCATTGGTGTTGGTCTTTCCTGAGCAGTGCTTGACAGTACAGTCATACTCTTGCAGCCTGTAGATCCATCTGGCATATATTCCTTTGGGGTTCAGGGTGTGGAATAGCCAGGCAAGAGTGGAATGGTCTGTTTGAATGGTGAAGTGTTTCCCAGCTAGGTAGTAGTGGAACTTGTCTACTGCCCAAACTACTGCTAAGCATTCAAGCTTGCATGACTCATAGTTCTGCTCTGCTCCACGGGTACCTCGGCTTGCATAGGAGATGACATATTCATGTCTGTCTTTCTTCTGAGCTAGGACTGCTCTAAGTCCTATAGCACTTGCATCTGTCTGCAGGATGAATTCTAGGTTCTAGTCTGGTCTTCTGAGGATGGGTACTTGGGTCAACCTGGTCTTGAGTTCATTGAAGGTTTCTTGGTGCTCCTTGGTCCATTCAAATTTGGTCTCCTTCTTCAGTAGCTCATAGATAGGTACTACAATGTTGGAGTATCCTTTGATGAATCTTCTGTAGTAGCTGGCCAGTCCAAGGAAGGCATGGACTTCTGTGGTTGTTCTGGGTCTTGGGTAGGCTGCGATAGCCTCAATCTTTATGGGTCTGTGTGGATTCCGGTCTGGTTGATGAGGTGTCCTAGGTAGGCGATTTCTTGAGCAGCAAACTTGCATTTCTTGGGCTTGATGTAGAGGCCATGCTCCTTGAGCCTCTTGAGGGCTAGCTGTATATGATTGATATGTTCCCATGCAGTGTTGCTGAAGATGATCACATCATCAACATAGACAAAGAGCCATTTTCTGATCTCATTGCTGAAGACTCTGTTCATCATTTGCTGGAAGCTTGCTGAGGCATTGCACATTCCAAATGGCATTTGCAGGTAAATATAGGTGGTGTCAGGTGTGATGAAGGCTGATTTTTCACTGGCATCTTGAGTGAGACTGATCTGATGGAAGCCTGAGAACAGATCCAAGGTAGTGTAGTATTTGGCTTCACTTCTAAGAGTAGTAAGGATTTCTTGAATATTCGGCAAGGGCTGCCTATCCTTCTTGGTAATGGCATTGAGCTTCCTGTAGTCAATGCAGAGTCTTGGTGCAAACTCTCCAGGCTTGCTTCCTTTCTTTGGGGCTAGGACAATGGGTGAGGCCCAGGGGCTGATAGCTTACTTGATGATTCCGGCTTCTTCTATTTCCTTGAGTTCTGCTCATAGCTACTCTCTGTAGGCAGGTGGTATGGGTCTGGCTTTCTGGTAGATAGGCTTGGTATCATCAGTGTCAACTTCATGGTAGTACTTGGGTTCTTGATTGTGGATATCCCTAAAGTCTGTAGCAAGTACTCCTTTATTCTGGTGCAGGATCTTGAGAAGTTGTTCCTCCAGGGGAAAGTTTCTCCAATGGTATATGTGTGCTTGTTCTGGTCCTTATCTGTCTTGTGCTCAAGTTCAGTAATCTTGGTGGTAGCATAGGCTCCTCTTCCAGTAGATCCAAAGCCTTGTTCTCCTCTCTTGGTCTTGATGAGTTCGATGGCTTCAATGATCTTGGGCTTCTTGATTTCATGGATCAGCATCTGGCCAATCCTGTCATGCTTCTTGACTTCGAAGGGGGTGGTGTGGTTGTGATTTCTGACTATGAGGAAGATCTTGCCAGTGTAATCAGGGTCAATTACTCCTCCTTCAACTAAGATTTCACTTTTGGCCAGACTGCTCCTTATCTTGATAATTCCAGCATGGTTTTCTGGCAGCTTGACTCCAATTCCGGTGCCAAGTAGGGTGGTGGTCTGTGGTTTGAGAGTAGCATCTTGAATGCTGGCAAGGTCCATTCCTATGGCTCCTTCAGTCTTGTATTCTGGGATCTTGGCTTCAGGGTGAAACTTCTTGACCTTGAGGGTGATGTCTGATTCTTGTTTCTCCTCATCATCACTGTCAGCTTAAAGCTCTGGGGACTGGTCATTTTCTTCAGCTTTTCTTTTTGCTTCGGTGGCTTCTTGCTCATGTTTCTGTTGGCGGATTTTCCTGACTTTACTGATACAGGACCAGCAGTCATTCAGGTGTTTGGAGCAGTACATTTTAGTACCATGGGGGTATCTTCCTTGAGGGGCATAGTCATCGATAATCTTATTATACCACTGCTCATCTGTGAGCTTGGGTGTCTTGCTCTTGTTCTTGTTCACCGAGTGCATGAAGACCTCTGTGTCCTCTTCATCTCCTTTCTCCATATCTGGTAGGACTCCTTTGTGGACATTGATAGAGACTCATACCTTTCTTCCTCTATAGTTGATCTGCATCTTCTGGGCATTGAGGTCAATGATGGCCTTGGCCTTGTGAAGCCATTGGTTGCCAATGAGGATGTCATAGTTGGTGGCACTTGTAACAATCACATCTACTGGAATGGTGGCTCCTCCTATCTTGATGGGGACTTCTCAGATTTTGCCAAGTAGGGTAGCTCATGTACTGTCTACTGTGACATAGACCATCTTGGTGGACTCTTCAATATCCCAACCTAGGCGGTCAATTGCCTTCTTGCTCATGAGGTATCCTCCAGCATCAGTATCAATAATGGCATCAAAGATACAGTCTTCGATCTGGCAGGGAGTATAGGCTGATGTCTTGTGCTGGTCTTCGGATTCTTCACCTGAGTTCTCAGATTCTTCTTGTGCATTGTGAGCTTCTACAATCTTGTACTCTTGATTCTTGGCAGTAGTTGCAAGTCCTACTCTCAACTGCTGTCTGAAGGCAGAGACTTTAGCTAGCTATCCAAAAGTGGTATTGACCTTCTGTTCCTTGAGGTCCTTGTAGATATCATACTGGTGGATCTTGGTCTTGCATAGCTTCTGTTCCTTCTTGCTTTCACTTTCTCCTGAGACTAGAGTAGTGCCTTCAATGATTTGGTGGGCAGCTTCATCTAACTCCATGTCTTGATCAATCTTCTCGAGTTGGATCTTACTTTGAATAGTGACAGCTGGGGTCTTCTTTGGTCTTCCAACTGGCTTGCTATTACTCTTCTTGTCATAGGGCTTGGGCCAGGTTCTGGTACCTTCAGTAGCAGGGTAGAATTCAAGCTCCTCATAGTATTCTTCATCATCAGTATCACCAATCTCCTCGATGACTACTGCATTGGTTTGTTCTCTGGTTCTGCTAGCATTGCTTGGTTGGGCTTTGTGTCTTATTTCGGTCATGCAACTCTTTGCATAGTGGCCTTCTTCTCTATATCTAAAGTATGTAATGTTATTGCGTTCTTCTGTAGTAGCTGCAAATTTCTGTACTGATCTCCTGTTGGCGCTTCGGACTTCTCTAACAACATCACCAAGGTGTGCAGTCATCTTGGCAAACTGCTTGGCAAGTTCTTCCACTGGGTCAGCTTTGGCTGTTTTGGGGGTAGGTGTGGTTGGTTGTCTGTTCACAACTGTAGCTGGTAAGATACTAGTTGGTTTTGATGGCTCGATCTTGATACCAGTTATTTTCTCTATTGAGTGTTCGGCAGGGTGTCTGGCAGTCCAATATCTCTGTACAAAGACCACTTTCTGATCAAGGGTTAGTGCAGCTGGGGTAGACCAGATTGCTAGGGCAATTTCAGGGTGAACTCCTTTGAGAAAAGTTGAATCTGCTATTTGTTCCTTGAGGGCATTGTCATAGCCAGCCAAGACAATCTGGTGGCAGATTCAGGTATAAAATGAGTTAGGATCTTCACTAAGTCCCTGGCAGATAGTATTGAGTTGATCCTTGAGAGCTTGCTTGATCTCTTCAGTATAATATGTTGTTCTGAGGAAGACCTTCATGTTGGCAAGTTTGACTGCATCAGCACCAGCAATGGTGGCTGCATTGAACTTGTCTCTAGCAGGTCCTCTGAGGCTGACTGGTAGAAGGGCCAATTGAGCATCCACACCAAGGGCTCATATAGTGGCGAATTGTTCAAAGTCTTCAATGAAGGTCAGGATTAACTCTTCAGTAGTATATCCATAGAATGTGGGGGGATGTATTTCCATCTTGTCTTGAATTCTTGCAGAGGTGACTCTTGTAGTCAGGGTAGTTGTTGTGGGGGTTGTTCGTTTTTCAGCTTGAAAGTGAGGGATTTGTCTTGAATCACCAGCCAATGGGCACCAAGTTGTCATGTAGTGGTTGCTGAGTCCTTCAAATATGCCAGATTCTCTTCAGGGTATATCTCTTAGACTAACTCAAGTTTGTTATAAGCAAGTTCTTATGGGAGTGCCTTCCCAAGGTCTTATAGTCCTCAAACTTCTTATCTTTAACTATCTTGTTATCTCTTAGATTGCTTGCAAGGAAGTGTGTGTAGGTGAACTTGACTGACTTTATTTCAGAGGAAATAAGAGGGATATTTATACAGAATATAATTCAATGGTTGCTAAGATATAAAGCTAAATATAAATTCCAATAACTAAAACTACTAAGTTCCAGGGTTGGTACTGATGGTTGTACAGGTTCAGGATGCTGGCATTATCCAGTATCACATCAAAATGCCAGTGCTGGAACAATTTCGCATCACCTCAGAATACCAGTGCTAGCATTATCTAGTGTTACATGAGAATACCAGTGCTGGTATTATCTAGTGTAACAAAGAACTTAGAGTAGAAAGTTCAGGATCATAGGGGCTTCATCATCATCATCACTGAAGGAGATGAGATCTACGAATTTGTCATGCAGGTCACACATTTCACATATATCATGCAGGATGACATTATCGCTGATGACATCATCACGTTCAGCTGTGGTGGGAAAATCAGGAACAAGGTCTGGAGCTCTCTAGTCTATGAGGTTCTCTTCCACAAAATAAGGAACAAATGTGGGATCTTGGGGAGATCTAACCCGGATGCTTGGGCCTTGGAATACTGAGATCAATCCTTGTAGGAATTGGTCTGAGTTGTCCTGGAGGATGGGGTGCCAGAAGTCTTCTACTTCTTTGCTGTTGAGGGTGATAGTAGACTGGGCTTCTGTAGCTACTCTGGCTTCTAGTGCATTGATATAGTGGGATGACAGATCTCTGAAGTCTGAGACTCTTACATACTCCAAGTTGGGGATCGACCATGGTGCATACCTGAAGATCTGATGGATCTTCTTAGCTGTCCTCATTTCGCATATGTCTATGAGAGTAGCATCTTGTAGCTCTTAGGTGTTGGCCTGTGGGAACTCCCGGCAGAGAAGGTTTCCTATTTCATACTCCTGCCACATTTGGAGGCATTTGGTAGCAATGGTGATCCTTGTTTCCATTTCACAGCAGTAGAGAATAAAGTGATAGAGGTCTGCAGTACCCAGGTTGACACTAGGAGTCCTTCTTGAGCGGGTCCTCATGGCTCTTCTGATGTCTTGGAACATCTTTTCCTTGACTGAGATACCTTGGTGGTTCCTTGACCTTGAGGTTTGGCAGGCAGCAGACATTTTGTTTGTGGTAAGTCTTTGAGCTATTTTGGGATTGGTGGTTCTTATTGGTTGCTGCTACTGTGGTTCCTTGATCCTTCTTTTATATTCTTCAGGATACTTATACTGTGGTTACAATGACTCACAGTTGGTTATCATTGCTCATCTCATATGCCATATGATCTTCTTGTGCTTCGATCTAGTGGCTTGCAAGGAAATGCTATCTCCTGTGCTGATGTCATCATTCTGGGGTCACCATTACAATATATATATATATATCTTGTTTAAATATCTCGAAATAATTATTTAATATCATTTAAAGAAAAATATTTCAGATATTTTTTATATCTTTAGTAATAAAGAGACTATACTTTTTTTTATATATACTTAAAGATTTTTTTTTCTTCTAGTTTATTATCAATCTATTTATATAAACTATATATTTTACTTATTATAATAGTTGATTTAAATTAGAAATAACAGAGAATAAATATTTAATTGTAATACCTAAATCAGATTTTTAATATAAGATATACTATAACAAAACCAGATAAACTGAATATAAAATATATTATATAGTTATGATAACTAAATATAAAAAAGTAAATAAGTTCTTGAAAGTAAACTATAATTATATTTGCTCTTCTAAGATTTCTAAAAAAAGTATTTGCTAAGATATATAAGACTTTCAAGCTCTTTCTAAATTAGAACAAGACATCTTTTTAATAGATCAACTTAAGATCATATATAGTAGATTTATAAGTACTAGTCATTATTTAAAGAAAAAGGTCTATATTAATAAAAAAAAATATTATACTACTGAGACTATAATATATCTCTTTATTAGAAACTCTATTTAAATATACTGAAAATCAGTCAAACTTATTTTGAAAATATCAGAAATTATTTGCTAAATATTGGTCTTTTATTACAGCTCTATAGTAATGTAAAAAGAATATTACAATAAAATATTAAGATAGTTATTGATAAAAATATTATTACTATTGTAAAAAATTTCTTTATAAATTATATCAAAGTTTATAAATTACCTAGCCCAGTTAGAAATATTAATTAAGTTATATAATCAATTATTTTTTTACCTATAGAAATAAGATATAAATCTATTTATTATAATTTCTTAGCTGGTCTGAAAAAAGATAATACTCTATACATACTAAAATAAAATATCTTCTATAAATTATAGTATTAGCTAACTCTACATATTCAAATTATAAGTCCCAAAACAGATTTATATAATATATCAATACTTATAAAATAACTTGTGATTTAATATTTATAAAGAAGAAGAGGTCTAAGATTTATTAAAGAGATATAAAGAGTATCTTGCTAAAGCTAAGTTAGAACAAAACTATTATAATAGAAATATCAAGTTAGTAAAAGAATAAAGAAAACTTATTAATCAGAATTATTCTATACTGAATGATAAGATATCATATTATAGTATTGATACTATTACTCATTACAGTTATAACTGAGTACAAAATATCAAAAAAAAAAAAAAAAAAAAAAAAAAAGAAAAAAAATAAAAAGAAAGAAAAGATAACATAATATAGTATAGATACTATAACTAATTACAGTAATAACTAAGAACAAAATATCAAAAAAAAAAAAAAAAAAAAAAAAAAAAAAAAAAAAAAAAAAAAAAAAAAAAAAAAAAAAAAAAAAAAAAGTACAAAATATCTATATATCTTATTCAGATCAATAGATTAGTAAGATATATTATCTTAGTACTTATAAAGTACACTTGTTCAGTATCTAGGATAAAGTAGTATATAAATAAATTAATTATATTCTTGATGAGAATAAGCTTCTTAGAAATAGTCTAATTGATATACTTAGTCTAGTCTTTAATAGAATTAAGTAATTGAATAAAAAAGAGAACTATTTGAATATTACTTATAATAATGTAAGCAGATAAAATAAGAATAATATCACTCTTTTTAAAGTTATTATAAAAGTATTAAATTAAATTTTATAATACCAGAGTATATAAAATTCAAGTATAATGGTAGCTTTGGTTTAATTAAAAGACTTTATTATAAAACTACAGTAGATTATATTAATCATATTATAGATATAGTAAAAAGATTAAATATTATTAAATTAAATAAAGCTTAACATTATAATAATAGTAAAGGGTTTTAATATTATACTATTATAAGTAATTTCAAGAATTCAAACTATTAAAAAGTAGTAAATCTAAGATTTTAAAAGTTATAGAGAAAATCAAGACCTTGTTATTTTTAGTGCTAGTATCTTTTTCTATATAATTAAAATATCAGAAATATTTTTATCATAATATTTGCCTATTTATTTAGAATAAATTCAAAGATATTACTTATCCAAAACTAATTTAATCTATACTATCAATAAATAATATATATATATATTATCAAAACTATAGAAATAAAATTACATTAAGTCTCTTTGTACTTTTATAAATATTTAATACCTTTTAAGCTATTTCTTTTTTGAAAAGCTAGTAAGAAAAATATAAAATTTGCAGAATACTTTAAAAGATTTTAGAATAAAGCAAAAATTATACTCTATAATCTTGATGGTTTTACTCTTAGTTCTAAAAATAAAATAAATAATAATCAAGACTGATGAAACTATTCCTATATTAATAAGAGTAATAAAAATGAAATAATTCATATAAAATCCCTATCTGACTAGAAAAAAAGATGAGAAATAAAGCAAAAAATCATTATAGTGATCAATCTGGTTTCTATAATTGTGTTTTTTTTCTTTCTATAGTCAAAGAACTACTACTATCCTTAAAAGAAGACCTGATTTAAGAATTGATTATTTTAACAATTATTATAAAAGAAAGATATCCTAATGATGATAGTAATCTCAAAAAAATTAAGAATATTAAGAAAACTTTTAACTATTTTTCTCAATATAAATTGAAATTCATCTCAACTATCAAAGAAAATAATGGTTATTTTTCTTTAAGATGAGTATTGTAATAGTTTTAGTTTCTTTAAGAGGAAGCAGCTAAGTCTGGAAGTTCTAGTTAGCTTAAAGTAGCTTAAAGAGATACTTAAAGATTAAAGAATTTCTAAGAGAAAATATTCTGAGCTTTATTCAGATAGAAAACAAGGATATTTATATATAATCTGAAAGAAAGATCCAGAAGGATCTTGGAAAGAAAAAGAAATGCCAAGAAATAGATTTTTGGTAAAGCTGACTAATATGATTCTACAATATTCTGAAAAATTCTATAACTAGCTAAGACAAGATACTTAATACCAAAAGAAGACAAGAATATTCTAGTAGTGTCTAGATACCAAGAGAAGATTTCTAAATAAGTAGAAGGTAGTGAAACATAGTAGAATATTCAAAAAATAATAAGAAAAGACTAGTTAAAAGATGCAAAAATATACTAAGACTAAATATAACTGTGAAATTGTTACATCTCTCTCTTCTTAAGAACTAATGTCCTCATTGAGTTCTTAGATAACATAAGACTAGATATACTTAACTAAAATTTCTCAAACTTATATTAGTATATTGGTAGAGATTGGCCATTCTTATATAGAGTAGAGAACCTATTACTAGACTAACCAACTGAGAGAGATTTGAACCCAGCTAGTAGCTTCATTTTGGTAGACTTCTTGTTTATTAAATATTCTACTAGTTCTGGGGTCTCAAAGTAAACTTCCAATACATAAGGCACTGGTTATTGCTATAGATCATTAATAATCCAAGAAAGTTACTATAGGAATTAAACAATACATTTTATCTTGAAGTCTTGAACTAGATCTTGAGAGTTCTTAAGGTTGACCAGCAGTTCCCAGATAGCATTACATTCAGAATAGCCCATCCACTTGACTAGGTATTCAGGATGATAGTAGCAGATTTGTTTGTCAAGAATTTTCTCAGCTTTGTACTTAATATAATCTTCAATAATTACATGGACAGATGGCTTAGGAATTTGACCAGGGTAGAGTGGTAACTGGTTCTAGATCTTGAGATATGATAAATAAAAGACTGAGTATACTCTCATGATTTCAGGTAGCTTAAGTTGATAGGAGGATGTAGAGACTTATTCAGTAATCTCAAAAAGTTCAATATACTTGGGTTAGAACTTATTTGAAGAGTAGTTGACTTGAGATTATATCTTGAGGTTCTCAGTAGATAGTAGAACTTGATCTTTGATAGTATAAGTGACATTATAGTGTTTCTTGTTAGCATACTTAGCTTGATGCTGTTGAGTCTTCTGAAGATTCATAGTAGCAATCTTAAATAGTTTATTTATTTTATCTATAAGACTCTTGGTAGTAGGGACTTGTATTTGACTGTTTTTCTTGAAAGAGAATAGACTTACAGGGGTCTCAGAATCTTAACTATAGAGTAACCAGAAAGGGGAAAAGTCAGTAGATGATTTGATGGTATTATTGTATACAAACTCTATATAAGTCAAGTAGTGGTCTCAATTATCTTGCTTATAAAAAATATAGTTTCTAAGCATCTGTTATAGAGTTCTATTTATGTACTTAGTTTGTCTATCAGTTTGTGGATAAAAGGTAGTAGATATAGCCAATTGAGTTCCCAGGATCTTGAAGAGAGTATGCCAGAAGTGACTGGTGAACTTGGAGTTACAATCACTGACAATTACTCATAGTAGACTATAGTGATAGAAGATGAACTTGAAGAAGATTCTTATAATCTTAGGTATAGTAGCATTGATAGTAGTTGGTTTGGTAACCATAGTCTTGATCAGGTGGTCAATGAATATGACAATAGTATCAGTACTAGATTGAGTTCATGGTAGTTGAGTTACAAAGTCCATAGTAACTTGCTTGAATTTCTTGATGGGAATTGATAGTGGTTATAGCAAACTGGCTGATACTTGATTGGTAGACTTATTGCACTGATATAGATTATAGCTGGTAACATGGTTCTTGATTTCCTTGACCATGCTTGACCAATAATAGTAGTGTTGGATGTTTTTGACAGTCTTCTTGATTTCCAAGTAACTGGTAAGAGGGGAGTTATAGTATTCTTGCAAAACCTTATAGTGTAGATTTATATTTTCAGGTAGATAAACTTAGTCTTAATGATAGATCAGATTGTTCTCAACAGTATATATATCCTTGAGCTCATTCAAGAAACTCTAATGGTAATTGTATCTTCTTTGTAAGCTTGTCTGATTTGGTCTAGAAATTCTAATACTAAGATAACTTGCATGATTGTAGTGAGGTCTAGATATCTTAATAAGATATCTGGTACTATAAGTATCTTGCCAGGTATAGATGATCATTGGATTAAAAGTTTGAAGCTTAAGACTCCACTTAGCTTATAAGTATAACAGAGTAGACTAGGTGTTGATATACTTGAGAGATTGATAGTTAGTAATAATATCAAACTCAATACCTTCTAGATATCACTAGTAGTCTAGTATATGTATTATTACTAGTAGTTTCTTCTCATGAGTAGCTAGCTTCTGTTTGGCTGAGGCCAACTTGTAAGACTCAAAAGCAATAGGACAATGTTCTTTACTATCATCTTGTAACAGGACTGCTCCAATAGCAAAATTCAATATATTAGTAGTGATTGTGAATTTAGACTTTGATCTGCATTGTATAGACTGGAGCATGGGTCAGGTAGTTTTTGAGTTCTTGAAAGGCTTGTTGACAGAAGAGGTCCCAGGTGTAGAGTATATAGTAGTCTGAGTATGGGGCCTTCCTTATGAAGTTAATCAGTAGCTTGGCAATACCAGAGAAGTTTTTGACAAAGTAATAGTAGTAGCCAGCTAGACTAAGGAAGGATTAGAGTTCTGTAAGGTTTGATAGAATAGACTATTCTTAAATTATCTCTATTTTATATAAGTCTACTTGGATTCTTTATACAGAGACAATGTAGTCAAGATATTTAACTTATTCTTTGAAGAATTCATACTTCTTGAGCTTAGCATAAAGCTTGTATTTTCACAGGATCTCCAGGACTATTCAAATATATTTGAGATGTTCTTTTTTGGTTGTACTAAAGACCAGAATATTATCAAGATATACCAATAGAAAAATAAATAGTTGGTCCTTGAATATCTTGTTCATCAAGGTCTAAAATGTAGTGAGTATATTGGTGAGACTAAATGCTAAGATCAGGAATTCATAGAGTCCAAAGGGAGTTATGAATATAGTCTTAGGAATGTCTTCTGACTTGATTTAGATCTAGTGGTATCCTGACATAAAGTCTAACTTAGTGAAGTACTTAGCATTCTTAAGAGTATTAAAGATTTGATCAATTAAGAGTAGCAGATAGCAGTTCTTGACAGTGAGCTTATTGAGTGTATAGTAGTCTATATATATTCACAGAGTACTATTATTCTTCTTGATAAATAGGACTGGTGAGCTATAAAGAGATTTACTTAGCTGGATAGCTTCTCATATAAGTAGTTCTTCTAGTTCCTTCTTAACTGCTTCAATTTCGAGTGGTGATATATAATACATATGTTTCTTAGATAGTATAGCTCCTGAGATTAGTTCAATTTTATGATCAACTTCTTATATAGATAATAGACCAGGTAGCTTGTCTGGAAAGATATTCTTGAATTCTTCTAACAGTAACTTAATACTTTCATTGACTGATAGTTTCTTGTCTTATTTTTTAAGATAGACTATTACAATAAAGGTATATATTATTTTCTTGAGTGCTCTCTTATACTATATGGCCAACAGTATGTAATCTGGGTCTTGCTTGTGGTTTTATTTATCTTGATAGTAATATTGACTCTATCTTAAAGTAAGATGACTTCATTCTTACACTAATCAATATCTGAATTGTATTTAATAAGCCAGAGTTTTCCTAGGATCAGGTCTATAATCTCCTAGTAGTACAATCTCAAAGTCTATTTATTCTCAATATTTCTGAATCTTGATGGATAGTTTGGTGGCAATTGACTTAATGGGGTACAGAGTACTATCTACAGTGACTATACTGTTATTCTTAGGTACAGACTTGGTGAGGATCTTAAGGCTTTTGATGAGATTCTAATTGATGAAGTTCTCTGCAGCTCCACTGTCTATGAGCATTTGAACTTCTTTTTCTTTGACTAGACCTTTGAAAATGAGCATAGCTTGAGCTTGATTTTTTAGTAAGACTTACTACTTAATCAGTGCTACTAAAACCTTTTTGATCTCATTTAATTTCAGAGAGTTCTTGGACTTCTATAATCTTGAGTTGACTGGCTTTTTCTAAGATTATTTGTACAACTCAGTCTCCTTTCTTGACTGTGTAGTCTTGATTCTTCTGGTTGATAAGCAGAACTTGAACTTGTTCTTAAAAGTCTGAGTCAATGATACTAGTATCTATATCTAAATGATATTTGACACTGAGTCCTAATCACAGTGTAATTCTGATATAATGTCCTTTGGGATATTGAACTGCAATTTCAGTAGACACTAGAGTTCATGTAAGCGCACAACCTCCAAGCTACAAGAAATCACACGTCACCCTCTTAACAAGCCACTGAAATCACACGCGATCTCTGAACAAATCTGGAAATCACCTGTATGATCACGAAGCTGAGTCAAACAGAAGTCACAGCACACAAAGCTGAGTCAATACGAAGTCACGGAACACAAGGTTCACACAAACGGAATCTTACCAATCAAGAACAGATGCATATATGCCGAGCCCTGAGACGCGTCGAAACAGAGAACCAAAACAAACAACAACCACAACTTCCAGACACACAAACATGACTACCAAGATCTACAACCGCATCCGTGCTGACATTTGGAATGCCATTGTCAACCGAGCTACACCCTCTCTGCCCCTCATGAATATCTACAGCCAAGCACCTCTCTACTTCGTGGAAGCCCGATGGAATACCCTGAACATGCTTAGCGAGGCCCACCGGATTGGACAAATCTCAAGCTACTATCAGATCGGCCGCCTTCTGGAAGACATGGTTGAACACCACCATGATACAGACATTACCCAGATGTCTCAACACCAGAAGCTCATCGCCCGCAAACACCGAGAACTCTTCTATGAGTACAGCACCTTTATTCCCCACCTCCGAGTTACTACCAGCGAAATGGTTGCTACCCTGTCCTATGGCCAAATCGATGACATAATACAAGAACTCAACCACAAGTACCTTGAGTATGTTGAAACCACAGACAGAACCTTCCCGCACCCCGATGATCACATCCTGCAAATGCCCCAAGTTGGATACGCCATGAAGGACATCTATGATATAATCAACTTCGACAAAGATGAAGCAGAAGACAATGATCCTTCTGACGCTGACATGACCTCAAGCCAAGGATCTCTTCCAACTCTGATCACACTGCCAACTCTGCCAATGAACTTAGAATAGTTCATAACCACCTACGAGACTTATTGGGACAATGACCACTGGCACGAATACCAACCTGCATTCACCCCCGATTACTTCAACTACAATGAAGAGACTGGAGAACACAACCTGTACCTCCAGACAACCCTCGAGATTGAACCAACAACTCCACCATCTGAGTACGAGCGACATGAACTACAGCCGCCAGCTTACTACAACCCTGCGACTCATAGTGCTGTAACCTATAGAAGATATGCAGACAGTGAATCTGATGAAAGTGAAGACAACGCACCCCTCCTCCGCCCACCAACACCTTATCCAGCATACGAGACAGATGATGCTATCCTGTAGGACGGAGATGAAGTCTCAATGTATTATTACCTCAGCCAACAAGGAGAAGTAATCCGCGAACCACTCTTTTTAGATGACTACTTCATCAGAGATGATGCAATTGATGGTGATGTCATCGAAGACTACCCAGACAGCGCCTAAACCTATAAATAGATTAGCAGTCATAGTATAGTTAGATCACACTTGTACTATGTGACTGCATTCCGACTCAGCAAAGCACCTAGTGCTACATCCATATTTAGCATAGCCCAGATAGCCCCTCACTAGTATAAATACCCCCTCCCCCAGACCTCAGAATCTCAGACCTGAACAATCCGAACACAACTCCTGAGCACTTCCCCACAATATCCCTTCACACAACTACTCCTAGTATAGCAAATCATGAATAGAGAATAAACCTATTTAATAACCCACAAACCACTCTTAAGTAAATCCGCTCCCCGTTAGGTCCTACTCCTAACCCCGTCACGAAATTTCCTAATTGGGTATTGTCTGCAGCGATATGCCGATTCAACTAAGCTGGTCTTAGTTTCTTGAACTTCCTGAAATACGGAAAATCCTGAACATCCAGAACTAGTCTGAAAAAGGACTTTGGTTGAGACGTCAACCCGATCTTGAAATCATTAAGCGTAGAGGATGTACTCCATACGAAATTGATCTTGACCATAAGAAAACGGTCTTCCAGAATATCCAGAACTTCCAGAAAAACCCTTCCAGAACTACGTAACGGTTACCCTAAAAAGCAACCCTCTTACAGCCACCAAATTCTATTCAGCCCTACCAAAGAGAGCAGATTGCCAGAGGACCCCTGAGGAGATGTTTGCATCTTCCATACCTTCTGCATCAGAGGCACCCAACTTCTGCCCTGTAGTTCCACAGCTCTTTTCAACCACCAGGCTCGCAAACAGTGCAGCCTCTTAGGAAAGTCTATAAGCCCAAGACCTCCCCTGACTACCGGCCTTGCAAGAGTATCCCAACTAACCTGGGACCTCCTCCCTGCCCAAATCCAATCTCTAGCCATCTTTATCAGCTTCACTACCCATGCTGGGAAGTCGAGGTAATATGCCACATACCATAGCTTGGGGAACCAGTAAACATTCAGAATTGACACTCGCCCTGCTAGAGAGATATAGTGACCTCCCCATCCTCAAAGAGCCTCCCCCCAAATGTTCACCCTGCTCTCCCACTCCATTTCCTTCATCCTCATCCACCGAACCCCAACTGAGGCACCTTCTTACCACCAGTTCTCCAACCTCAGCTGAATGTCCTTAGCCCACTCATCCCACCAGGTCTTGTTATCTAATAAAGAGAAATTGAGGCACCAATGTCCAGGCCCATCCCCACTTCCCCCAAAGCACCCCTGTCCCAAAAGCCCCCAGTGATCCGACCATGGATACCATTCTACCTCCAGTGACTTCCAAACATCTAGGTCCCAGCAGCTGGCTGTCAGAATCCAGTTGATTCTCATCTCCAGACCCCCTGCCCAATGCGTATAAATCCTCCTTTTCCCCCAGCACTCCCTACCAGCATCTACCAGTGCACTTAGTCTTTCAACCTCCTTCCATACCACCAGTCCTCCACTCCTGCTCTCAGCACCTTGCCCTCCATCTGTTCTATCTAGTAGTATGTCCCGAACCATATTGAAATCTCCCCCAAGCATATCTACCCCTGCCTCTGCCAGGCTCCCACTCTCTTGTAGACCTTTCACTCAATCTACCTACTCACCCTGTACTGCAGGACAGTAGCAGGAGCCAATGGTAACTGGCTTCTAGCTGGTGCAAATCCACTCACCCCAGACCAGTCTCTCCCCCTAGCTCCTCACATCCTATATCTCCCCTCTGCCTTTCTGAACCAAAATCCCAACCTTGCCCTTCCAAATCGCCACACCACCCCATTCCTTTATCCACTCTATCTTATCAGAATCATCCTCACACCTAACATCCTACAGAAGGAAGAGATCGGCCTCCAATCCCTTCATCTAAGTAAAAATGTTCCTACATCGAGCAGCACTCCATAACCTATTCACGTTTAAAGAAAAAATATTAGTTGTACTATTCATGATGAAATATGTTATGTTGTTAATCAATCTCTACTGCTCCATGCTCATCTCCTCCTGTGCCATATCCAGATTGTGTTCCACAGCTGTTTCCTCCTCTTCTGCCCTCTGAGCCTCCAAACCAGCCAATAGTTCATTCATCTCACCATCCACCTTCTCCTTGAACTTCTCTTGGTATTCTATGTATACCTTCTGCCAGAGCTGCAGTCCATGACGCTTGTTCCAGCAGTATTCAGCTCTCTCTCCAGCAATGACTGCCATCTCTACCTCCCTCTCCTTATCCACCTCATACCCTTCCTCCTCTAGGTACACCGCAAGAATTTCTGCCTTCAATGCTTTCACTACTCCATCCCCCTGTAGTATCCCTGCCCAATGCTCATCATTCATCACTTGCAAGTCCACCTCTCCCAACTCTTCCACCACCAGGTTATTCATCATCCAATACATCCAAAGCAAGTTCCCAACCTCCTTCCCCCCTGGAGTCACTGGCCTCCCTCCATCCATCATTGTGGTATCAGCTCCAGCACTTGCAGACTCATCCCATATCTCTGGGACATCCACCAGTTCCTCCTCACCAGCTGCCACCACCTGTCCTCCATACACCATCTCTGGAACTCTGAAATGCATCTGCTGGGCCCCATGCATTGGCACATCTTCTACCACTCTGTTTTGGGAAGCCAGGCTGTGTCTGATAAGAGGGGTAGGGGTAGGGGAGCCCTCCCAGTCCTCCTCCTAAACCTTGAGCATGCCATCAGCATAAGGATCCTTACTAGTCTTCTCCTTGTCCTCCCCTGCCTCCTTCTTGTCCTTCCCCTCCCCCTCGCTAGCCCAGACACTTGTGTTGGCTCCCCTGGTGCCCTTCACCTTGCTCACATTCCCCAGTGACCTGTTATCCAGCTTGGCCAGCAGCTCTTTCTATCTCTTATGCCCCTGAGTCCTTTCCCACTACTCCTTGGTAACTCAAATCCACTTTCCATCCACTACCTCCAAGCACATTGACTCCACGAGAGCTGCCCAAGCCTTTGCTTGCCTCTCTACAGCACCATCCAACTCTTCTAGTGCTTCCAATAAATCCTCCTCCTCCTCCTCACTCCCCTTCATCCTCATCACCTTATACAAAATTGCTCTCCAGATCATTGCTGAAGGCCAGTCTCTCGCCTTCCCAGTAGCTTCCTTTCCAGCCAGTCGAATCCTCACATCTACATCACCAGTCCTAAGCGAGGTCCCCTCCCAGACCCTGAATCTGATATCCACCACCTCACCATATTCCGCCATGAAATCCTCAACCCTCTTTCTTATCTCCATTGCCGTCACCATCGGCACTCCTTTCACCAGCAGTTGGACCACCCTGGGATCCCACTTCAGACAACATGCCATCAGAACACACATCTCTCTAACCACCAATCCAACCTTCAGTGCCTCCTCCAATGGTGCTGCCTCCTCAAAACCTACTTCCACTTCCTTCAGTCCCTTCAAAAACTTCACAGATGCAGCTCCTGCCACCTGCTTAGTGATGAGCCCCAGCACCATTTTCACCATCACCACTAGGCCCCAGAAGCACAGTGTAATAGCAAATGCCAAGATCGATTTTTTGAGTAACGGGGCCACCACCAGCCCCATCACACTATCTGCTAAGTCCCCTTGTCTTCTAAGCCTCAGCCACTCAGCCTCACCATCAGTCATCACATCTGGATTTTTTTCCAGATTGACAGTCCCCTCGCCATCAGCAGTCACACTCCCCTCAGCCGCTACTCCCCCAGCTCTACTGCTCTCTCTTCCAAGAGCTACACCCCCCTGCACTGTTACCTTCTCTGTCTTCTTGCCCTTCTTCAACCAGCCCTCCAGCCCTGATGCCTGCTGTCTCCCCTTCACCATCTTCATGAAGCTCGCCCTCCCAGATCCTAAGCCTCTGTCACCTCCTCCACCCCTTCCATGTCCACTGGCCAGCAGCTCCCTCATACCCCCCCCCAGGCCTGGACCCCTCCCCACCTGCTGCCAGTTGAAAGTATTTGAGCCACCCTGCCCAGTACGTACCTTAGGTTGTCTGTCAGTTACCATGTTGTTAGTCTCTTTTCTCCAAAAACGATGTTGTCAGTACTCTCCAAAGGTTGTGTAACCTGAATGGTACTGGAAAGAGATGTATGTCCTCTATACTTATTGATTTTAAGATTGGGTTGACATCTCAACTAAGTCCTTTTTTGGACTAGTTCTGGATGTTCAGAATTTTCTATATTTCAGGAAGTTCAAGAAACTAAGACCAGCTTAGTTGAATTGGTGTATCACTGCAGATAATACCCAATTAGGAAATTTCGTGATGGGGTTAGGAGTGGGACCTAATGGGGAGCGGATTTACTTAAGAGTGGTTTGTGGGTTATTAAATAAGTTTATTCACTATTCATGATATTGCTATACTAGGAGTAGTTGTGTGAAGGGATATTGTGGGGAAGTGCTCAGAAGTTGTGTTCGGATTGTTCAGGTCTGTTCAAGTCTGAGATTTTGAGGTCTGGGGGAGGGGATATTTATACTATTGAGGGGCTGTCTGGACTATACTAGATATGGATGTAGCACTAAGTGCCTTACTGAGTCAGAATGTAGTCATACATATAGTACAAGTGTGATCTGATATGTCAAGAGATTGTCTGACTACTGAGTCAGTTCACAGTTACATCATACAAGGCTAATCTAACTATACTATGACTGCTAAGCTATTTATAGGTTTAGACGCTGTCTGGGTAGTCTTCAATGACATTACTATCAATAACACCATCTCTGATAAAGTAGTCATCTAGGAAGAGTGGTTCGTGGATTACTTCTCCTTGTTTGCTGAGGTAGTAATATATTGGGACTTTGTTACCATCCCACAGGATAGCATCATCTGTCTCATATGCTGGATAAGATGTTGGTGGGCAAAGAAGGGGTATATTGTTTTCACTTTCATCAGATTCACTGTCTGTATATCTTCTATAGATTACAGCACTATGAGTCATAGGGTTGTAGTAAGCTGGCGGCTGTGGTTCATATCACTCATACTTAGGTAGTAGAGTTGTTGGTTCGATTTCGAGGGTTGTCTGAAGGTACAGGTTGTGTTCTCCAGTCTCTTCATTATAGTTGAAGTAATCAGGGGTAAATGTAGGTTAGTATTCGTACTAGTGGTCATTGTCCCAATAAGTCTCATATATAGTTATGAACTGTTGTAAGTTCATTGGCAAGGTTGGTAGTATGATCAGGGTTGGCAGAGATCCTTGGCTGGAAGTTATGTTGGTATCAGAGGGATCATTGTCTTCTGCTTCATCTTCATCGAAGTGGATTATATTGTAGATATCCTTTATAGTATAACTGACTTAAGGCATTTGTAGGATATGATCATCGGGGTGTGAGAAGGTTCTGTCTGTAGTTTCAACGTACTTGAGGTACTTGTGGTTGAGTTCTTGTATCATGTTGTCGATTTGGCTATAGGACAAAGTAGCAACCATTTCGCTGGTGGTAACTCAGAGGTAGGGAATAAAGGTGCTATACTCATAAAAGAGTTCTCGGTGTTTGCAGGCAATAAGCTTCTGGTGTTGAGACATCTGGGTAATATCTGTATTGTGGTGGTATTCGACTATATCTTCTAAGAGGCAGCCGATCTAGTAGTAGCTTGAGATTTGTCTGATTTGGTGGGCCTTGTTGAGCATGTTCAGAGCATTCCATTGGGCTTCCACAAAGTAGAGAGGTACTAGACTATGGATATTTATAAGGGGCAGAGGGGGTGTGGCTTGGTTGATAATGGCATTCCAAATGTCAGTACAGATGCAGTTGTAGATCTTGGTGGTTATATTTGTGTGTTTGGAAGTTGTGGTTGTTTCTTTTGGTTCTCTGTTTCAATGTGTCTCAGTGCCCAGTATATATGCATTTGGTCCTAATTGGTAAGATTTCATTTGTATGAATCTTGTATTCTGTGACTTCATATTGACTCAGCTTTGTATACTATAACTTCAGTTTGACTCAGCTTTGTGATCGAGCAGATGATTTCCAGATTTGTTTGGAGGTTGCATATGATTTCAGTGGCTTGTTCAGAGGGTGATGTGTGATTTCAGTGACTTGGAGTTGTGTGCTTACAGTAAGTATATGTACCAGTAGAAAAACTTGCTGTCCAAAACCCACCTCATTTTTATATACAAATAGTTCCTAAATATAAGAAGAATTATAGGAGTTTAGGAATTAAAAGAATATTATGAAAAGCTTTCTCCCTAGAAGGAACTGAGCAAGTAAAAAAAAATTTCAACATGATAAAAGATAATGCTATCATTGTAGAGAGAAGCAAAATTGTCACCAAATTACACTGCAAATTAGGAAATATAACTATCTCTACCAAAAATTACTTATCTAATAATATCAATGCAGTTGACCAAGAAACCTGAGAACAAATTGGAGAAATCTGTCAAAAACTTATCTGAAAAATAGAAATTAGATCATTTGTCACTAATTCAGTAATTAGATGTGAACTTAAAGAAAAGGCTGCAAAACTATGAAGAAAAGAAGCAGAAATTCCTGCAAGTTATAAAGAGAAATATCCAGAATCTGAAATCCAATGATTTTTATTTTTTAGATTCAAGTTGTAAATATGATGAAGGCATTATAGACCCACAAAGGACAGTCAATTTCAAAGTATGATAGAAGATGAAAGAATTGCTGAAAAAATAAGAGATCCCAAAACTTACTATACTAAATAAAAAGATGATAAAAACTATCTAAAATATAAGGAAAAAGGACTCATCTTCCTTTACTTATTTCAGAAAAAGAGATGAAAAGAAGAAATAAGATTGCTAAAGTATGAATTAGAATTAAGGAATTAGAAAAAATTAATAACCAAATTGCTGAACAAGAACAAGAACTACAAATCAAAAGAGAAGAATTAACTAGATCAGAAACCAACAAAATAGAGGAGCCAAATACTAATTGAACTCTTTGAATTAGATTAGGAGTAGTTTTTATGATTGTTATTTTATTAACTGCTTATTTACTAGTTATTGAAGAGAAATAAAAGTTAATTATTATCTAATTACTTTTTATACTGGCTTGGGACAAGTAATATCTTTAAATTCATCTCAGATAAAGGGGTGAATATTATAATAAAGGTACTCCTGGCATTTCAATTCTATAGGAAGAGGCACCAGCACTGGAAATAATAAGGCCTTCATTTTTCTTATAACTTTTAGAGCCTCTGATTGTTTAACCTTCAATAATTTGAATTCCTGGAAAGAACCACTTGCAACTTTTTGGACTTTGATCACCCTAAAATTAGTGCTAGTAAAAAGAAAATATTGAAACTTTTGTAGACCAGGTAATTTTTTAAAGTAAATTTCTAAGCTACTTATGATATCATAATATTGAAATCCTTTACTATCATTATAATGCTGAGCTTTATTTAGTCCAGTGATACTAGACCTTTTTATCATATCAATGATATGATCTATATAGTTTACTGTAATCTTACAATAAAGCCTTTTGATCAGCCTAAAGCTACTATTATATTGAATTTGGTATGGCTGGAAACTATGAAGTTTAATTCAATACTTTCATAATACTCACAAATTACCAAATACAGGTAAAATAAAAGAGTGGTATTATTTTTGTTTTACTCTCCTACATTGTTACAGATAACCTTCAAGTGCTTCTCACTTTTATTCAATTGTTTAATTCCATCAAAGACTAGGCTAAGTATACTGTTTGGACCCTTTCCAAGAAGTTCATTCTTATCTAGTATATAATTTATTTGTTCTCATACTGCTTTATCCTGGATATTAAACAGATGTACCTTGCGAGTACTAAGATAATATACTTTGCCAATCTATTGATCTGAATGAGATACATGGACATTTTGAGCTCAGTTGTAACTATAATGAGTAGTAGTATCAATACCACAATATTGAGTCTTAGTATTTGTCAGTGAATATTAATTGATGAGTTTCTTTTGTTCTTTTGTCAATTTGGTATTTTTATTATAATAATTTCTCTCTAGTTTGGCTTTAGCCAGATGTTCTTTATATTTCTTTAACAAGTCTTGGGTATCTTCCTCTTTATGAGCTTTGAACTATAAGTCATTCTACAAATGCTGGTAAGTATTATATAAATCAGTCCTCAGACTCATGATTTGAATATACAGGGTTAACTGATATCATAATTTGCAGAATGCATTATACTTGAGGTTATATAATTTATTATTATCCTCCAGGCTGGCTAAAAAATCCCAGTAAACAGACCTGTAGCTCATTTCTGCTAGTAGAAAGATAATAGATTGGATAATGTAATTAACATTTCTGACTGGGCTAGGTAAGCTGTAAACTTTAGTATAATTCAGAAAAAAATTCTTTACTGCAGTAGCCACATTAATATCAATGACTATCTTGGTTTTTCACTACAGCATTCTCTTTATATTACTGTGGACTTATGATAGAAGACTATTCTTTAGCAAATGATTTTGAATATTTTCAAAATAATTGTAACTAATACCAAGTATATTGAAGTAAGTTTTTTTGGCAAATTAGAGTACTATGATTTCAGCAGTAGAGAGTTCTCTTATTAATCTGAGTCTTACTCTTAAGATGCTGACTAGTACTTGTCACTCCTCCATCTATAGATCTGAGTTGGATCATTAAGAAAATGTTTTGTTCAGATTTTATTAGTACTTAAAAGTCTTCTCATAATTCAGCAAATTCTTCTTTGGGTATCTTAGTTAAGCAACTGTAATTACATTTGACTTCTAAGAAATGGAGAGCTTTTTCATATTTGTTCATAATTATGTCATCTACCATATATATATATATATATATATTATATATATTACATACAGTATGTCTGATTTTGTAAAATTTCTTCTATATAGTATATTGAAGAATACATAGGACTATCTCTATACATACCTTTATTCTTTATATTTTCATTTTTCCTCAGTTCTTATATGGTTTCTGATAATTCTCACTTTTTAGGATTTAATTCTTATTGGCTTTATCCAGAAATTTTTTCTTGATAAGTTGTGTTTACACTTCTATTAAAATTAATAGAATTGACATATACATACTTGCTGGTAAATTTCATAGGTAATTCTCTCTTTATCCAAGTATTCTTGAATAGTTTTGATATTAGATACTTTGAAAATATAGGGGGGAACTTTCTTGCCTTATTTTTGTTTCAAAATGCTTCTGATAGTACTGTAATTTTTGGGCTCTATAGTGGACTTAATGTAAAGTGGTTTCATATATATTTTTACATAGAAGCAATCATATATGGAGGAAGAGGTTAACTTGAAGGAGATGGTAGTGAGGCTGAGGTGGCAAGGGTTGGAGGAAGGAGAAAGACCCACTAGGTTTTTATCATAGATACTACAAGTACGGAGAACTAAACAGTATTGGGATGGTCTCTTGGAGGAGGATGGAGAGATAGTGGTGGGGACTCCAGTGATTCTGGGATTACTAAGGTCCCACTAGAAGGATCTATAGAGTGAGGAAGAAGGGGGTGAGGATGCCTCAGACATTGAAAGATAGTTGAAGAATTGATATCTAGTCTCAGCAATAGGTCTGGGGACTCTGAGGGACCCAGTGAGGGAGGAGGAAATTTGTAAGGTTCTGGCTTTGACAAGTAAGAGAATGGCTCTAAGAGAGGATAGGCTTCCCTGGGATTTTTGGAAAAAGATGGCTGGGGTGGAGGTAGTATTGGAGGAGTTAATAGTGATATATGATGAGGTATTGAGGTTCCAGGGCACTCTAAAATTCTTGGGCTAGCACTGAGGGTGGGCACGGATGGCTTGTGGTAGGTCAGGCACTTAATAAATCTGGACTGGGTATAGGCTGTCATAAATTTTTGTGATATATGATGAGGTTCTTTGGTCTGAAACTTGTATTAGGGGCCAGTACCTAGGGCTGGTCTTGCTCTATAAGGATAAGGGGAGAAGGGAAGATTGGAAGAACTAGTGACCAATTATGCTTCTTGACATGGACCACAAGCTGATGATAAAGATCTTGGTGACTAGACTGTAGAGAATTGCTCAGCAAGTACTGGGAGTAGAGCAGAGAGAATTTGTTGATAGTCAGTTGATCCATGATGAGATAGCCTGGGTCTATGGTATAATTGAAGAGGCTTGGGCTACCAGGATTGATGGCAGATTGGTATTTTTGAATTAGGAGAAGACATAATAGAGTGAGGAGAATCTGGCTAGAGGGGGTGCTGAAATAGGTAGGTATTCTCCCAGAGTTCAGGAGGTCATTAATCAGTCTTTTGAAAAACAGTCAGATGGCATTGGTAGTCAATGGACATAGGGGTGTAATCTTTTCACTTGGTCGAGGGGTGCCACAAGGTGACCCTTTATCACCCATCTTATATACCCTTTCCTTAGAGCCCCTATTGGACAGGATTTGGCATCAAATTGGGGGTTTGGATATTCTGGATATTAATTGGAAAGTGGGAGCCTTTGCAGATGATATAGTGGTCAGACTGGGTTTGCTAGTAGATGTGAAGGAATTGAGGAGAACTATGGAATAGTATGAGAGGGGCTCTGATGCTAGACTCAATTGACACAAATGCAAGACTCTGGTACTAGGCAGTGAAATAACTGATAGTGATATGATTGGAATAGTGGTGCCTGTAGGAGATCCAGTTTATTATCTAGGGATCTACTTCTCAGTATATGGGTCTCTCCTGCCCTATACTTAGTGGGAATAGTAACTCCTAGTATGGAGTAATATACTCTTACAGTAGGGTGGTTAGCATATATCCTTAGCAGAAAGAGTAATGGTACTGAATGTGTATTGGCTGCCAAAGCTGTGATATGTGGGGTATCATTTGGACTTTCTAGCATGGATGATCAGACAACTTCTGAAGATGGCAAGATTGTAGATCTGAGCTGGATAGCGAAGTCAGATAGGATGAGAGGTTTTGACCCTATCTATAGACAAAGGTGGGCTAGGCTTGGTGGACTTTACCAAATATCTTCATTGCTTGTGAGTATGGTAGCTGAAGAGGGCAAGCAAGTTAAGGGACCAGGAGTGGGTTCCACTTATGCAGAGGGTACGGGAGGTTTGGTATTTCCCCCATAGAGCATCTGGTGATCTGCTTGCAATAGTGGCCCTAAATGAGAGTAAGAGGATGTGGTATAAGGGCTTTTGGTGAGGGGTGGTGGATGGTACTAGAAGAATTAGACTTTAGTGGCAGAGGGCTGAGGGAGAGGAAGTTTGGAACTGCAGATGTGGAGATGGGACAGGCTATTGCTGAGTAGTGCTTTGATAGAGGATTTCCAGCTTAGCAATAGAATAGAGTATATGCAGGGCTTAGGGGGGGACCTGTGGCCTGAGATATAGCAGAGGGTGGGAATTGGCAAGGAGTAGAACTGGAATAGTCTTTAGCTTTAGAGCAAGCAGGTGATGCAGTGGCTTCCCTCCAAGTTCTGAGTAGTATGGTGGCAGTTTCTAAGGTGGAATATGATGTTGAACTATCAGTCTGGACACTTGGTGATAGATGGTACATTTGAGTGTAAGGAATGTTTGGATATTGGACAGAAAGGAAGAGTGATACAAATGCCTGAACATTGGCTTGATGAGTGTGATGCTTTAGGGAAGTTTTGGCACTACATTGCAGACTGGTTAGGACTGCAAGCCCTGGTGAAAGGGGATGGGGAGAGATGGGGAGAGCTCTGCCAAAGACTAGTGGAAGGGGTTGAAAATGAATGATTAATCTTAGGTTGGGCTCTAGCAATTTGAGTTGGGCTGACTAGATATTGGTTACATATATTTGAGGAGAGCTAGCAGGTTGGGGTTAGGGCTAGGGTGGCATGATGAGAATGGCTATTACTGGACATTTTGAATGGCTGGTGGAAAGGGTGGAGACCAGATAGAGAGAGTCATCAGAGTTTGGTAAATTGCATTTACCAGAAAAGTGGAGAGAGGATTTGAGTGGTGGATGACTGGGTTATCCTTCAACAGAGAGGGATAAAGGGTAGAGAGGGGGGATCTGAGGGGTATCAGTTGAGGGGATGTGGGTGATTTTGTATTATTATTATAGATTGCAGTAATAAAGGGAAGTCCAAATGACTATAAAAAAA
>RBNI01000667.1:0-28018 GCA_003990745.1 Jimgerdemannia flammicorona | reverse complement strand
AAAAAAAAATATCATAATTGACAGAGATCCCTAATTGCCAGGATAAGTAGTGTATCTGATATCATAGGGAGGACCCCTTCTTGGATATGGAGTTGAGTGATGAAGTCTTGAAGTTTGCAAAGTGAGAGTGGTTAAATAGACCAGCAACCCTGTCAACTGCAACTTTAGCTGAGATATTATGTATCAGTAATAGTCTGAGGAAGTTTGTGTTGAGATTACAGGTTGCAACTTGATATAGCACTTGATATAGATAATTTGTGGCACAGTGGTGTTGGGGTGACATCATTAACCAATACATAAAAGTGTGTTACTTGAGTGATCAATAAATAATTCCCTCTCTCCTATTCCTCCAAAAAGTTCACAACAAAGGTTATGAGCCCCAGTTAGCAGATAATATACACACCTCTTTAATATACACTACACTACAATATACAAAGATGTCAAACCCAGGAAGCCCAAGCTCAAGTGCTGCGGCACTAAACCCAGCAAGTAACACAAGCAGAGTGGGTACCAGCATGGGTACTACAGTCCCTCTGGTGGGTGCCCTGGTGATTGCTCCAGTGGCGGCTACAATGATAAGAAGGGTGATCCCTGTCTTCGATGGTAAGGATTATACCATATGGGTGTACCATATGAGGAACCTCTTGGAGGAATATGGTCTAGAGAACTATTGGAAGCCACAGGCGCAAGTAACGAGATACGACCCAGCAAAGGATCGTAAGGCATTGACAGAGATCATGTTCACTCTATCAAATGAGCAAATGAAACATGTTATGAATGCTACAACAGTGAATAAAGCCTGGGATACCCTATGCGACCATCATCAACAAGCATCTGTATCCAACAGATTCCACCTGAAGGGACAATTATTTACTCTACAGATGAAGCCCAAGGAGAGCATCCAAGAATATGCCAACCATGTCAATGATCTGACGAATCAGGTGAACTCATTTTCTATGCCAGCGGACCTTATCAGGGAGGAAGACAAGGTCCTGACTCTTATATGAGGCCTCCCAGATGCGTATAACATGGTCATATCTGCTATGCAGGAATCCGATAAGCTTTCAGACTACAAGTATGTCATCACAAGCCTATTAAATGATGAATTGAGGCAGAACAATAGCGCAAATGAAGACTATGATGAGAAAGTGTTTTATGGCATGCGTGGTCAAGGCAAAGGAAAGCAATGCAAAGGACAAGGACAACAATATGACAGACAACAAGACGGTCAACATGCCAAATTCGGTGGTAAGTGCTTCTACTGTGATAAGCCCGATCATTGTGTCCAAGACCACAATCTAAAGAAGAAAGAAAAGAGAGACCAATGTAGTCAGGTGAACATTGTGGACACCAACAATCAGAGCAGTGACAGGATGTTCTTCACGGAGGCGGAGAGCTGCCAATATACAAATGTAAGCACAAGTGCTAATGTGTGCAGTGAAGAAGTTTGGCTCATAGATTCTGGTGCAACACAACATATGATGGTGCACTGCAAATGGTTCTCTACGTATGAAAAGTTCGAGCATCCCATACCTATCAAACTAGATAATAACAATATAATCTACGCTCAGGGCAAAGGAAATATCAGAATACATCTGTACAGAAAGGTCAAAGAACTCTCAGGCACCTTTGCAGACGTACTATACACTCTGGATATAAGCAAAAATCTCTTCTCAATAGGATGAATAATGGCCCGAGGAGACAAAGGAGTAAACATATACCCGAACAGAGTAATGGTAATTGATCTAAAGAACAATAAGGAATTAATGTATATGTCAAAAAGAGAAAATCTTTATGCAATCGACAGCATGCCAAATGGTATATTGGCACACTCTACAATGACAAATGACACCTGGTGTATATGGCATGAATGATTAGGACACATTGACCAGACAAGCTTAGAATGGATGATGAGAAATAGCTTGGTGAAAGGATTGCCGAACTGTATATTTCCGAACTTCTTTTGTGATAACTGTACGGTAAATAAGGCTTCTCAGAAGTCTTTTCAGGAATGGATGAAATGAGTGAGTGGCATACTCGATCTTATACATACAGACATCTGCAGTCCTATGCGTATATCATCACATTCTGAGAAGAAGAATTTTATTACTTTCATCGATGATTACACTCATAAGGCCCATGTGTACTTCCTCTCAGCAAAGAGTGCAGCATTCGAGAAATTCAAAGAATTCAAGGTGAGCATGGAGAATGATATGAAACATTGGATAGGGATACTATACTCAGATAATGGGACAGAATACATAAATAAGTCCTTTACAATTCTTAAAAAAGTATGGAATACGACATACTAGAACAGCTCCCTATACTCCACAACAAAACGGTATGGCAGAACAGTTCAATCGAATGATCATCGAGATGGCCCGAATGATAATGAATATAGCTGGTTTACTGCAATCCTTCTGGGCCAAAGCATTGAACATGGTGGTGTACATATGTAATCAATGCATTTCTTGAGCCTTAAGCAAAGAAAGTGATGTACAGTCTAAGGATGATAACCTTACACCTGAAGAACTTGGAGCAGATCCAAGCCTGACATCTCGTACTTATGGACATTCGGAAGCAAGGCTTATATATTGGATAAAGGTGGAAATAGAGGAAAATTCGAGCCTAAGGCAGATAAGCATATATTCCTTGGATATGATGGATCAGCATATAGGTTGTGGAACACGCAAAAGTGCGGTATAGTCATCTCTCGCAACATTCAGTTCAAAGAGAAAGCAAAGGAAATTTACATAGAAATTCCTATACCTGTAATCAATCCAACGCCAAGTGGAACTATGCCAATGGTGAATGCAACTATACCAACAATTCCGCCAACAATGGTATAACCTATGCCTATGAGATCAATGGCGCAAGTACCTACGAGACCCCCTGAACTGAGAATTATGGAGATTTTGGATAACGAAGAGGATATCTCTCTGAAGGGTAAGAAAAAGTGCAAATCTGGGATGGATAATGAAGTCCAAGCAGATCTGGGAAATTACTGGGACCCACCCAAGTCATCTCATCGCAAACAATATCACATGAACTATGCCTGCAAATGTGCTTACATAGCAATGACTGGTGAGCCAGCACACTATGATGAAGCCATTCAATCAAATGATAAAAAGGAGTGGAAAAAGGCTATGGACAAGGAGTATAACTCACTCATTGAGAACAACATGTGGGACTTGGTCTCTCTTCTGGCAAATCGACAAGCCATAGGATCCTGATGGGTGTATAAAATCAAGCACAATAGCAATGGTGGCATAGAGCAATACAAGGCCTGATTCGTGGCAAAGGGATATTCACAAGACTTTGGTTGACTATGATGAGACATTTTCCCCAGTATTTAAGCTTACTTTGCTTAGAATACTTCTTGCAATTGGAGCTAAGTATGACTACAAGATACATCAAATAGATATTAAGACAGCCTTTCTAAATGGAGATGTGGATACCAAACTATACGTTTTTCAACCACAAGGATATGAACTCTATGACAATGAGAAGGAGTTAGTATGCAGACTATGCGAAGACCTCTATGGCATAAAACAGGCGGTGAGGCTATGGAATCGAAAGATCGATGATTATCTCATAGAAGAGAACAGGTTCAAATGATGTGAAGCAGACCCATGTATATATACTTGTCATACATCCTTAGGAATGGTATACCTGGGAATTTGGGTTGACGATATCATTCTGGTTGAGATGACAAGTGAGATCAATGAAGTAAAGGCGGCACTACATAAGAAGTTCAAGATGATAGATTTGGGTGACATATCTTTCCTTTTGGGGATATCTATCATATGTGACAGGAGTGCACATACTATACACCTAAGCCAAGAAGCCTACATTCAGACAATACTTGAGTGATTCGGCATGAGTGAGTGCAAGCCAGTCAGAACACCGATGGAGACGTCTGTGAGATTAATGAAGTCTGATACACTCGACAACAATGATATTCCCTATCGACAAGTGGTAGGATCCCTTATGTATCTTATACTTGAGACAAGACCTGACCTATCATATGCAATCAACAAGATGGTACAATATGCATCATGCTATGACAACTCACATTGGATGGCAATCAAGTGCATATTTAGATACATTAAAGGTACAAAGAGCTATATGCTCAATTTGGGTGATAAAGGAGTTAAAAGATTAAGCAGGAGTACTGTTACAGTAAGCCTTTCCGGTGCATGTGATACTGATTGGGCTGGGGACTTGGATGACCAAAGGTCTACAACAGGATACTTCTTCTATCTCGATGACAGTGGAGCCATTTCGTGGCAAACTCATAAGCAATCATCAGTAGTGACATCATCTATGCAAGTGGAATATCAAGTGTTGTCAATGGTGATGAAGGAGGCCATCTGGCTTCATGAACTGCTAAAGAATCTGGGATTCCCTCAAGAATCTACAACTATACATCAGGACAACCAATCCACCATTGCTTTGGTAAAGAACCCTATACATCATGCAAGGACCAAGCATATCGATATACAGCATCATTACATACAAGAATGCATTGAAAACGAGACTATACACCTGTTATACATCCCTATGGAGCAAATGGCGGCAGATTCACTAACGAAGCCCCTTCCAAAGGCAAAGTTCGATTTTTGTGTGCAAGGAATAGGTATAACAGCAAATGATGGATAAAAATAAATATTATGGCAAAAAGATAGGTAGAATGAGTATTGTGGTAAATATTTGTGATAGAAATCTATAATATTGCTCAGGATTTCCATTTTTTTCACTACTTCTCTTACCTATTTTTATGCTTATAAGCAGGAATTTTGACCTTTTTTGGTCATCTAGATAGCATTTCATTAGTAATGTTTTGTTT
This sequence comes from Jimgerdemannia flammicorona, assembly GCA_003990745.1. NCBI lineage: Eukaryota > Fungi > Mucoromycota > Endogonomycetes > Endogonales > Endogonaceae > Jimgerdemannia > Jimgerdemannia flammicorona. Next base: position 23,169 of record RBNI01000667.1, on the reverse strand, counting down.
TTTGCTTAGCTGGAGATTGATCAGTTTTATTTGTATTCTTTATCTCGTTGAGCAGAAGTGTTGAGATTACATGTTACAACTCGATATAGCACTCGATATAGATAATTTGTGGCATAGTGGTGTTGGGGTGATATTATCAACAAACGTGTAAAAGCGTGTTACTTGAGTGATCAATAAATAATTCCCTCTCTCCTATTCCTCCTAAAAGTTCACAACAGTTTGTGAGTAGAGAGAAGGTTGTGGCAGGCTTGTGGGTGACAAGAGCCCATAAAGCCAATCTGGGTCCTATATTAGAGTATAAAGAGAATAGTCATCAGGAGGTACTTGTCAGAGAACTTGTGAAAAGCAAATGCCCAGATATCAGCATGGAGAAGGAAGTGTGAGAGAGAGAAAACATTCAGAATATATTAAACTAAAAAGTATAGATCAGAGAGTGGAAAGGAGAAAGAGGTGTTAGGGAGTTGAGGGAATAGTAGGGAGAGGGGGGGGCATCATATATAAAATAGATAAAGAGATGATAACCTTGTCTGCCATATCCTATAAAGAACAGATAAAGATTCCATACTTCTGAGAACACTATGAGTATCTGTAAGCATATGGGTAAGGATCATATATGTATTATTTAGTATAGTACTATTGTGGAGAATGTAATCATATATCCAGCAGATATTCTTGAGTAGCAATAGTACTATTATAGGAGATCTGAGGTATTTCACAGCCAGGATATTCTAAAGAGAGTACTGATAGTATCAGGAGTAAGAGAGTAGATACAAGAACATAAGCTTCCCATTATGTATCACCCAGGCCATATAAGTCAAATAAGAGAGAGGAGCTGCAATCTGCTGAGTAGAGAATTCAAGATGGTAATCAAGGAGGGCCTGCTATTGAAAGTCTGAGTTTAAGTAGATGAGATCTACTATATAGCAGCAGAATGCAGAGAGATTGGTAAGGCTAGGAAAAGCATTATAGAGAATACTAAAGTATATTTACAATAACTCCAAAAGTGCCAACAGGTCAGCGAAATCCTGAACCATAACTACTTTGTATGGCTGTATGATGTGAGATAATATAGCTTAGTCCATCTCTTTAATAAAATATAGATTATAAGAAAAGACAGCCTAAGGAGACCAAAGTACTAATTTATTCAAATCACACACCCAGAAGATATTGTGAAAGATAAGATCATGGTAGAATTGGTATTCGAATACTTGGTGAGTAAGTTGGGGTTGTTGGGAAAGAAAGTAAGAACCCACTTGAGGGAGCTGACAGTGGCAATAGGAGCATTATCATCATAGATTGCTCTAGCTGGGCTGATAGAAAAGTGAAGCCACTGCTAGAAAATCAACTGATAGGCAGATATTATAGAAGCCTAAGAGAGAGACTAAGAATATAGCTAGCCGGTATACTAGTCTGAGTCTTTGAGCAAAATTAGATAGAGACCCTGGAGCTAGATAATTAGATGTATTGGCCATATATCTGTATAAATATTCAGAGGGGGTCTGTGGTGTATAGAACTTCAGAAATGATATCATAGAGATATCCACAGCTGAAACAGATAAGAGAGAATCACCTGGAACCAAAACAGAAACTACAGAACCCAGGCCTAAAACAGATATGCTGGGAACTACAATGAGAGAGATATCAATACTTGGAACTGAAACAGATACTATGAAACCATTCAGTGTGAGGCTGAGAGAGGGGGGCCATTGGAGTTAGATACCAGAGGTGAGGGGTTGGTGAGAACATTAAGTTCCAGAGAAGGAGAAAGTTTTGTTCTCAGAAATTCTCTAAGTAGTACTAGAGACTAGCAATAACCTAGTCTTGCTAAGTAATATAAATGGTCAAGTCAATATCTGATGGGTAGGGTGTGGGAACCAATATATAGGCAGAGAGATTCACTATAGATGGCTCACTGAGTATAGAACAGTACTCTTATAAGTGATAAATTCTGTTACTTCAGTCTTACTGCTAATGTTAGAAGATGTATTAATGGTCTAAAGAATGGCAGTGAAGTCTCTGGACAAGGAGTAAATACTAGACCTAGTAAAGTAGTAGTCAGGGAATTAATAACTGATCATTCAGCAAATAAGATATAAATTGTAAGATAGAGATATATGAAGATAGATATATATATAATAATTTTTATTTTTTTGAAATTGAAATATATCTTAAGAACAAAATAAACTATATAGCTATATACATATATAAGCAAAGTCTGTAAAATTGTAAAGTAGTGTCAATACATTTGAAGTGACTGTGTAAGTGAAGCAAAAGTGAAAGCAAAAGTAGGAAAAGATTGAATATTTGTCTAGAATATATATATATATAACTTGAGTTCCCTAATTAGGTAATTGTGTGACATATCTTTAATGTGCTATCTCTTCAAGATTCCTTTATTAATGCTATCATTATAATCTCAATATTCTATAATACTGATAATTTTATCACATTAAAAAAAAAAAAAAAAAAAAATATAATTTTATCAACTCAATATATTAAATTATAAGCTTAAATGATGGGTAATATTGTTATCCTTTTTGGTTGCCTTTGTTAATTTCACTTATATTTCTCTATTTTAGTTATTTGTTAGAGAATTCAGCTAATTCTCATATAGATCTACTGAATTAGTAATAGGAAAATTAGTTGGTATATTCTAATCTTTCTATAAATAACTTATGTATAATTATCTTACTCTTTTTGTAATATCTGTTCTATCTAAATATATGTTTTCTATTACTAGTGTGAGCTGGTAACTAAATATCAAAAGAGCTTATATATAAATATAATTTTATAATTTATATATATATATATCAGGATTCTTAGTAGTCTTTAGATATTTTTTATTTTTAATTACTCTGAATATTATCTAAATATTATGTAAATTATTTTTTCAGAGTAGAGTTCAGAGGCTCAGCTTTAGGATTAGATTCAGAGGTTAGATTCTGGATTAGGTTAAGGATAAATAATAGGTTAAGTTAAAAATGTATAATATATATTTCAGATCAGATTAATGATAGATGTTGTATAATTCTGAGTTGAGTTAAAGATGAGTAATATATGTATATTTTCAGATTTAGTTGAAGACAGATGATATGTATATCTATATTAAGGTAAAGATGAGTAATATATAATTTTAAGTTAAATTAAAGATAACTAATATCTAATTTTGGATTAGCTATTTTACTAATTGAGTTTTGGATTAATTGCATCAGGTTTACAGAGTACAACTTGCCAGCTTTTGGCTTAAACTTATGTATATTGAATGCTGTTTTTTTCCAAAATATATATAAGCCTTATATTAGAATATATATAGGTGGAATATATTGGGCTAAGCTATTCTATAATTTCTCAGAGGTAAGATCATTAACTCTGAATTATTTGTTATATATTATTATTGTCAGATTTCTTACTTAGTACTTGAGATATATATATACTAGTTGTATATATATAACTATATTGATTACCTCAGACTAATAAGAATATATATGACAATCTGGTGATATTATTTATTATTCAGGGTATTTCAACAATCAAATAGTTAAATTATATGATTATAATATTCTACTGAGATATATGTATAAGAAGTTGTTATTTATTAGTAAATACTATATTTTCTTAGAAACTACTTAAATTAATTATTTATATATCTTCAGCCAATATCTAAGTATAGAGTATATTTTTAACATTCTGTCTTATTCTTTATAATTATTTTGAATTCTTTGAATTTCTCTAAGATTTTACTTTTTACTAAGAAAAAATATATATATATTATATATATATATAATAATCAATAAATATAATAAAATATCTCTTATCACTATAGAAAGAAGTATACATTGACTACAGATATCTATTAAATTAAATTGAGAACACTGGCTATATATTTCAGCTATTTCTCAATAGGTACTAAAATATTTTATTCTCTATATAATCTTTCCAAAAATTGTTATACAATGTAACATAGTGGACATCTAACCTCAGAAGTGCAGTGGATTTCTGTATCTTGAAAACTTGACTTGTTCTGACTCTCACGGAGTCTGCAGGATACAGAGAAATGAGTTTGAAGTATATCTGCCTTCAAGCTTACTAGTTTTTTTGCTTTCTCTTAGCTTTTGAACTATTTTGATCTGAGGTTTATTCACTCTAGATACTTGGGTATTTATATAAGTTGCTAGCTATGAGGTGGCTAAGTTATGACTATATTTTCTATATATCATTTTCTACAAGTGTAGATTCTGTGAAATCTCCACAATCATAAATATTCTATATCTGTAGAATTTCTTCATTTGTAAAGTTTCTATATTTGTGAAATATGACTGTTATTTGTAAGACTATACTATATTTGGAAATTCAATTCAGATACCATAATTAAATATCTATTTCTCTGATTCATATTATATATTAATTTAAATCAACTGTTACATCAGATATATCTATAATAGCAATCTACTTACTGAACTATTTCTAATCATTCTTTTGAGATTTAATTTATTAATATACCCTTGATATTGATACTATATATTAGATAAATATATCTAGTATAGTTATTATACATATAAAGGCTATCATTATACTACTCAGTATACTATTAATTATATAAAAATTGTTTTATTTTAAAGCTATTAAGAGCTTCTTGTTCTATATATCTGAGACTATAGCTCTCTTTAAATATATATATTGTAATGTGGCTGGCTCAATAGAGGCAAATTATAAGATTGGGGGTTGATGTAGTTTGGCTTGAGCCCCCAGTTACTTTGTTAAAAGCAACAAAATGTTCTTGGTGTTTAGTGGTATAATAGTCAAGATCTGAATACTGTGCAAGTGGTTTCCTTTTTGGGTGGCAGTCAATTTGTGTATAGCATGAGTGGGTTCCTTATTCAGATCAACTGGGAATATCACAATTTTGTATAGCAAGATGATCTCTGTATAATGGTCTGACAATTTAGCAGTTCTCTTTCTTGAGTGATGGGCAATCTCTATATAGTGTGACGATCTCCAAAAGTATGCAATTTCTGGCAAATGGTTTGATTTGGTGTAGCTTCCCTGAAACAGTGGCTTACTAGGAATTATACTGGCAGTGGATAACTCAACAACTCAGGCTCACTGGGAACAAATAATTCAGATGTTGTGGAAACTCGGATGGTGCAAATCAGGATCTTCTGGGAATGTAGGTAACTCACAAATGATGGCTTCAACTGGGAATTAACTTGGATGGCATGGATTCTTCCTGAATTGGCAGCTTCAACTGGGAAACAGTGGTGAAGTTCTTTCTTAAACTTGGGCAGCAAATTTTCAGACTTTCTGGCAAGTGAACCAAAAATGGACTTGTTCTTTGTATCAGAAAGTAGACTGGAGTGGAAAAAGAGAACCAATGCTCACAATCTCCTAGTAGTGGCTTTAGAGTGGGTGTTTCTCCTAAGTGTTGCAATCCTTCCTAGATCAAGTGGCTTTTAGCAGGCATATCTCTTGAAGTGTAGTAGGCAGACTTGTCTTTTGCTTTTTGGATTCAATTTCAGACTCTTCTTTATATTGGAAAGCAAGCCACTATTGAAATGTATTCTGAATTTTAGACTGAGGTTTATTCCCTCTTGTCTATGGGGTATTTTATACATTGTGGTTGCTATCTAGTTGCTATCTGGCTAACTATAGATTCACTATTTATGGTATGTTTGAGTGGACAGCTACTGTCTGGTAGACAGTCACTGTCCAGAGAACAGCCACTGTTCATATTATTCTCTTTTCTAGCTATCTGGTTATTTATACATTTTTCACAGCAATGGTTGCTGGTTATTATACTATGCTAATGTTTATATCACCTGGTTAGGTTTTGAGATTGTAGTTTGTCACATCAGCTCTCACTAAAGGGTAGTCTGTCCTAGACTATTCTTTAGTCATCATTCCAATAAGCATAGGCATCTTCTGCATCTATGCCTGTTCTATTATCTTTATTATCTGTACCAGGGTTACTCCATTCTAGCTCTGGATCTTCTTCTTGTTCTTTGGAAAACAGGATGTCTACTTGTTGAAGAATATTCTGAAAGGTGGTGTCATTCATTTGATGAATATTGTTGAGGTAGAAGTCAGACTGCACCAAGGCTCCAACATTTCAATTGTACAAGGTGTAGATTCATTTGGCAGTTCTTGCTTCTCAGCAAGATATACCAGCTGATCCTCCAATATATGGCTGTTCTTGAAATAGTTGTCTGATATTGTTGAAGACCTGTAGGTGATGGATCTGTAACAATCTTTAGGTAATGGCAAGGTTCTCTTGATGCTTCTGGATCAACTGTATTTGAGTTCCTTCAAGTTGGCAGAACTGGGATAAGGGAACTGGTAGGGCCTGGAAGGAGCTAAGGACCAATGTCTGGAGGTGCTGATCAATTCTTTGGCTCATAGTATAGAGGGGAGATATAATTTGAGGTGATTGATATATACTGGTGTTCTCAGAGTTTATCTATCTATACTTCTTAAATAGATGCTGGTTCCTCTAATATTGTGTACAAGATAAGGTCCTTTCCATTTGGGTTCCAACTTGGTAGCAAAGTTTGTCTCAATCATACTTCTCTAGACTAAGACTTGATCACTGATCTTGATCTTCTGATTCTTCTACTTCTGATCATAATACTTCTTTTGTCTTTCCTGAGCCTTGATAATCTGATTTCAGACTTTATTTCTCAGCTGATCTCCTTTTTTGAGAAGTTATTCAAGGTTTTCATGGTCTGTAGTTCTGGTCTTCTTGGCAAATATCATTTCGAATAGTTTTTGTTTGGTTGAGGCTACAGGGGTGTTTCAGATTTCCCACAGGATTTTGGGTAGGCAGAGGTCCCAATTGGTAGGATTGACTCAGGCAAGTCCTTTCTTGATGATCTGGTTCATTCTTTCTATCATGCCATTGGTCTGAGAGTGATATGATGTGGTTTGTTTGAGGTGGATCTTGTGAATTCGGGTATAACTTATGATTATAGTATTGATAAATTCTGTGCCTTGGTCAGAGATGAGTTCTTCTGGAGGTCTGTATCTGAGTGTGAGTCCATAGAGGAGGCCTACAATGGTTAAGGCATCTGTGATTTCCATTGAAAAAGCCTTGGGCCACTTGGTCAGATGTTCCACAAATATAAGGACATATTTGTTTCTTCTTGGTATAACTGGTAGAGGTCCAATTATATCTATACTCCATCTCTGAAGGATGTTGTCTAGTGGTACAATTGATTGCAATGGTGCTTGATAGTTCTTCTTTCCTTGGTACTTCTGGCAGGTGTCACATTTCTTGAGTATGTCCTGGACTTGTATTCTGAGGTTGGGCCAATGTGGTGTGTTGTTTACAGCCTCTCTTCTTTGTTTGCTTGTCTCTGATGGGCTTTCTGATGTTCTTTTCAGATGAGATCTTCTTGTACCTTAATGTTCTGAGGAGTTTCCTTTAGGGTGTAGTTCCTTGGGACACCCTTCTTCTAGTTCAATGGAGTTGGTGGGAAAGTACATCAACATTGTTGTGAGCTTTCCCTGCTTTGTGGATGATGGTGATTTTGTAATCCTGAAGGATAAGGATCCAGGATTCCAGTGGGTTCCTTATGGTTGAATAACTATTTGAGAGCTACATGGTCTGTGATCAGGGTGAACCTTTTTCTGATAAGGTAATGCTTGAATAGGGTGACTGCCCATATGACTGCAAGATATTCCAGTTTGGTACTACCATAGTTCATCTGCTGCTGATTGGTAGCTCTACTTGTATAAGCTATCACATAGTGCTGTTGATCAGGTCCTTCTTGGGCTAGAACTGCTCCAAGGCCATCTTTAGAAGTATCTATATACAAGGTGAATGGCTTCTGTAGATTGGGGCACACAAGGATTGGTGCTGTAGTCATATGCTTCTTGAGTTCTTTGAAGGCTTTTTCTTGTGATTCTGTCTATTTGAATGGCACTTCTTTTTTGAAAAAGATTTGGATCGGGGCAGTGATTTGGGCAAAGTCCTTGATAAACCTTCTGTAGTAGGATACTAGCATCAGGAATGATAGTGTTTCCTTCAGGGTTTTGGGTATTGGCCAATTGTTGATCTTCTCAGTTTTCTTTGGATCTGCATGGGTTCCTTCTTTTGAAACTATAAATTTAAGGAATTCAAGTTTCTGTTCCCCAAAGTAGTATTTCTTTGCATTCAGTCTCAGGTGGTTTGTGTAGATGAGTTTGAAGAATTCCTCTAGGTGGTGCAGGTATTCCTTGAAATATGCTGAATAGATGTTGGAATTGTCCATATATACAATCAGGCAGTGGTGGATCAAGGGAGTATAGACTGAATTCATCATCCTCTGGAAGGTGGGGGGGTACATTACAAAGTCCAAAGGGTATTTGGAGGTACTTGAACAGTTTTCCTAGAGCAAGGAAGGCTGTATTTTGAATGTCCTTGGGGTCTATGGGGATCTTATGGAATCCTGTGAAGAGGTCCATACTGCTGAAGTATATGGCATCTTGTAACTGATCCAAAAGGTCATCAATTCTGGGCAAAGGATAGGTATCCTTTTTAGTGACTAAATTGAGTTTCCTGTAATCTACACAAAGTCTCCATCCTCCTTTCTTTGGTACAAAAAGTATAGGGCTGGCCCAGGGGCTGGTAGAGGGTCGGATGACTCCATTGTCTAAGAGTTCTTGGATGTGCTCCTTTTCAAATATTTTCAAGTGATGGGGTATTCTATAGGGTTTCTGCCAGATGGGTGTTGCATTTTCTGTATTTATACTATGGTGATATAATGGATTGTATGGCAGGTTGCTATAATTGGTGGTGAAGATATCTTGATATTTGTTGAGAAGTTCTACTAGTAGTTGCTGTTGTTGAGGTGTCAATTCTTCTCCAATGTTGGTGGAAGGCTTTACTGTCTCCTGGGTCACAGAGGGGCCTTTCCTTTCTTCTGGGACCTTTTGCCATTTCCTGATAAGTTTAGTTTATTAACTTCTCTATGAGTTCAGTTGAGAAAAGGCACCAGATATCCTATGATGGTTCCTTTCAGCAAGATGATGGTTTCCCAACTTTGGTTGGTTGCTTGAGAATGTACCAGGTTCATCTTGTTAGGGAATGTGTGTCCCTCTATGTCTAGGTGGGGGATATCTTCCTTAGGTTTGAAAAAAATATTTCTGGGGTCGAGTTGTGCAAAGATTTCGAAAGTGGTTTGTTCCCCAGGCTCCAGGATGAGATTCTTGTGCAGCTTGACTAGTTGGCAGTCTATTTGCAGGGGAACATTCCTCTTTAGGTGGTTGACTTGAAGGAGATGTACTTCCTTTTTGTCTGAGCTCCCAAATCCTTTGGCCTGTCTTGTTCCTTCAGTTAGTTCAAAGACTTCTTGCAATTGTAGGGTTTTGACCTTCATGTAGACTGCTTGGGCAATCTTCTATCCTCTAATAATTTGGTACTATTCTGTACTACTGTTTTGTAGAATGACCTTGATTTCGCCTATATATCCTGGGTTGATTGTTCCTCCTTCTACCATTATTCCTTATCTGGCAAGTCCAGACCTTGAGGTCAGTTGGATGTAAGATCCTTGGAGTGGCTGCATGGTTAATCCAGTTCTGATCATGAAGGGTTTTCCAGGCTTGATAGATTCATCCTCTAGACTGTAAAGATCATACCCCATATCTTCTGGGTGAGCTTTGGTTGGGGGTTTGGCCTTGGGATGTAGCAGGGCATATTGGGCAATATCCTTGCTGAGTTTGGACTGTCCTAGGGCTGAAGCTCCACTAGCAGAGAGCCTCCAGGCTCTGAGATTGAGGTGTAGCCATCTGGCTCCAGTAGAGGAGTCTTGGAGATAGTTGATTCCTCTTTTTCCTGTAGGGTCTAGGGCTTCCATGAAGTTGGTGGCATCTTCTGCCTATCCTTGGTAGATTGCATGTCTGATGAGAGCTAGGATGTCTTCTCCTAAATCATAGATTTTGAGAGTCCTTCTTCCTGGCTTTTTGGTCTGACTTTTTCAGATCTGGCTTTGGTTATCTTCTCTCATCAAGATGTGAACTGCAACATCATGACTGAGATGGATCTTCTGATACCTGCAGTCTTGGCAGTCTGGGTGTCTTCCATGGTTACAATATTCCATTGCTTGGAAATGATGTTCCTGGTTATTAATCTCTTGTTGTCTTGGGAATTGGTACCCATCTTGGTCATAAGTGGGTGGAAGAGTAGATAAGGGATATATTTCTATCTGGGTGAAGAAGCCTTGTCTTCTGAATCAGCTTTGCAACTTGGTGGTAACTTCTTGGAATATAGTTGACTGTGCAAGTATGTTCAGGGGTTTTGGTCTCTGGGGTCTCTGTCTCTCCTGTTGATCTAGTAAATGGCACTGATAGCAATAGTCTTGAGGAGAGTGGAAGACCATTTGGTGTGGACATCTTCCTAGCCAAAAAGCCTTTTCTTGGTGAGTTTCTTTCTTGGAGATAATGGTGATTATTCTGGGTCCTTCTTCTATATTCCAAGGATCATTGTCTTCAGATGGTGTCCAGCAAGGATCATCCCAGGGATTGAGTTCAGGGACCTCTTCTTCTTTAGATACTTCTTGTTCAGAGACTTCTTGGTTGGAAGTTTCTTCTTCCTTGGATGATTTTTGACCCCAAATTGCTTGTACTTCTGCAGCTTCAGTTGCAGATGTTTCTGGAATATGTCTGTATTTCTTCTTCTTCTTTCTGCATTCCAGGCAGGCTGTGCCAGGCGATTTCCTTGTTTCCATGATCTTAGAGGAATACTCAGGACACTTGTATCTCTTAAGGCAGATAGGGCATCTCTTGGCTTCTCCTGCAATAGCTCCAATGGTGATAGGGATAGTGTTCTTGGCCCACACATTGTCTTCTGGTCTGTCATCTATCAGATTAATTTGGGGATTGAGTCTGGGATCATTTCCGTCTTCAGATTCTTCTTCCTCTTCTGTAGTAGACATCTCACTGCAGGCATATTCTTTCTGAATAGTGACCTTCTTCTTCTTCTTCGATTGCTCATAGCTAGTTACCTTAACTCTGTACTTCTTGCCTCAGTAGTCAAACTTGAGTACTTGTTGACCAATATCAATGACTGCATTCATTTCTTTCATCCAGTTGGTGCCAAGAATTATGTCATTGGTGACAGCTTCTGTGACAACAGTTTTGGGGATAGAGAACTGAATATGTCCAAGGGAGATAGTGATGTTTTGTACTTCTCCAAGGGGTTGAGTTCGGGCTCCATCTGCTACTATGATGCTGAGATTGGATGGTCCATCAATGGGCCATTGGAGGGTGTCCAGGAACCATTTGGCAATAACACAGACAGCTGCTCCTGTGTCTATGTGGATCTTCGCCTTTTGTCCTCCAATATCTCTATATAGGTAGGTGCTGACATGTCTTTCAGCTGCCTGGACAGAGATGGGAACTGATTCTTGCTGTGGGATTGAAACTCGGCCAGTGCTAGACCTGGTGGTTCTCAGCAATTTGTTTTGGACTCCAGCTGGTTTCAGTTGCAGGAACTGTAGGAGGGGAACTTCCATATTGGCCTCTTGGATCTTCTGCCTGACTTCATTGTAGATGTCTCTAGGCATGGTCTTTGGGGTATACTTTTTCTTGGGCTTTGGGGTGACAGGTTCCCATTCTTCTTATTCCATTTCTTCATCTTCAGGTGGCAACTCATTTGTCTCAGAGACAAAAGATGAGGGGGTTCAGGAAGGCATTTCTACTTGTTTCTCTTCATTTTCTTCATCTTCTCCTTAGATGATTCTTCTGCTAATATTCCTGGATGGTCTTCCTACAGGTCTCTTTCTTTTCTTTGCTGGATAGACTGTTTTCCAAGTGGTAACCTTGGTAGGGGATAAGTCCAGGTCACTGTAGTCTTCACTATTACTTGCCTCTGCAAAATCTTCAACAGGATGAGCTTCAGTCTTTTTGTACTGGGTATCATTCCTTCAGTTTGATGATTCTGAGTTTCTTTGATTACTTCTTTTGTTGTCACATTCAGTAGCATAGTGTCCAAATTGTCCACAGTGAAAGCATTAGACTTGGGCTCTGTCTTGGGCAGAGTACCTTCTTTCTTCTTGCTGGTAGTTCCTGTTAACTCTTGGTGGATAACCTTGGCTCCTCTGTGGTGGGTATCTCCTGTTGTCTTGGTAGCCCCAATTTTTGCATGTGGTAAGTTTTCCAATCTGTCCAACCAGTAGGTCCAATTTGAAGCTAAGGTCTTGAATTTCGCTTCTGTCCTTTTTCCTTCCTTGACTGGCCTTCTTTCTTCAGATCTTTCTTGTCCTTGAAGGAGTCCTTGTAGATCTTTGACCAGAATGTCTTCTTTATCTTCTTTCTTGTCATGATCACTCCAGGTAGTTCCTTGTCTGACATCAAAGAATCCTTGTGCTGCATCTACTTGCTCTTTAGACCTTGTAATGCCTAGGATGCGAACATGCCAGGCAATGTTTGGGGGAATTCCATTCATGAAGGTCATTGGACTGATGATGTCCTGGTTGGTGGCATTGAACCCAGCAGTATGCATTCTCTTCTGGATTCTTGTGAAGAAGGCTCTGAGTAATTCTACAAGGTTCATCTTCATCCCTATGATAGATTCTTGAGCCTTGTAGTGGGTTTCATTTCCTTCATACTTTCAAAGAGCCAGTGGACCATGGCCTCATATTTTAGCTCATAAGACATTGCTACTTGTATCTATCTTGCCAGTTCTGAATCTGGGTTATTTGCTGTTCGATGGAAAATTCCTCTGGCTGGTTCTCTGAGCTAAGCTTTGTAGATGGTGATTTTCTTTCATCTGAGAGATTCCTCAAGGCTGTGATTCCTTCAATTCCATCAAGAAATTCTCTGGAGTCTTCCTCCAGGTATCCTGCAAAGGTTGGCAATGAGGTGGCCATTTTGTCATCACTTTTTTCTGATTCTGGTTTGGGTTCAGATCCTGATTCTGATTTTGCTTTCTGAACTATCACTGGAGATGTGGGTGCTTGGGTATCTTGAGGATAGTGTTCTGGACCTTAGACGAATTGGAATAAGCCTAGGTATTCTTGTAGGAGCTATTTCCAACTCTGCAAGGGGTTGTGGTAAAGGTTCTATTGGTGAGATTGTTGGGACTGGTATGGAGCATCTGGCTGTAAGGTCTCAGATTCCTGTGATAAAATCTTCTAGTTCTTGTGCAAGTTCTTCGAAATCTCTAGCAGAGCTGCCTGTATTATCTGGTTGATCTGGTTGGGGATTTTAGGCTGTACTGTCTTCTGGTTGGGAACCTTCTAATGCTGGGTAGTTGGTAAGTCTTGATGTAATTACTTCTCTTCCTGTCCAGATACTGGTGATAACTAGTTCTTCTGTAGTAGCAGAAATTGGTGTTGTATCAAATGTATCCAGTTTGACTATGGGTTCTTGTGAGCTGAAAAGTCATGTTGATTTTGAAATATTCCTAGTTCAGTCCCCAAATGTAACATGCCTGGCTCAATGGAGATAAATTACAAGTTTGGGGGTTGATGTAGTTTGGCTTGAGCCCCCAGTTACTTTTTTAAAAGCAACAAAATATTCTTGGTATTTAGCAGTATAATAGTCAAGTTCTGTATACTGTGCAAGTGGTTTCCTTTTTGGGTAGCAGTCAATTTGTATGTAGTGCAAGTGTGTTCCTTATTCAGGTCAACTGGGAATGCCACAATTTTGTATAGTATAACAATCTCCAAAAGTATACAATTTCTGGCAGATGGCTCAATTTGGCATGGCTTCCCTGAAAGGGCAGCTTACTGGGAATTATACTGGTAGTAGATAACTCAATAACTCAGGCTCACTAGGAATAAATACCTCAGATGTTACAGAAACTCAGATGGTATGAATCGGGATCTTCTGGGAATGCAGATAACTCAGAAACAATGACTTCAACTGGGAATTAACTCAGATGGTATAGATTCTTCCTGAATCAGCAGCTTCAACTGGAAAATAGTGGCGAAGTTCTTCCTTGAACTTGGGCAGCAAATCTTCAGGCTTATCTGGAAAATGAACTAAAAACAGACTTGTTCTTTGTATCAGAAAGTGGACCAGAGTGGAAAAAGAGAACCAATGCTCACAATCTCCTAGTAGTGGCTTTAGAGTGGGCATTTCTCTTAAGTGTTACAATCCTTCTTGGATCAAGTGGCTTTTGGCAGGTGTATCCCTCAAAGTGTAGTAGGCAGACTTGTCTTTTGCTTTTTGGATTCAATTTCAGACTCTTCTTTGTATCAGAAAGCAAACTGGAGTTAAAATGTGTTCTGAATTTCAGACTGAGGTTTATTCACTCTTGTCTCTAGGGTATTTTATACATTGTGGTTGCTATCTGGTTGCTATCTGGCTAACTATAGATTTACTATTTATGGTGTGTTTGGGTGGACAGCCACTGTCCGGCAGATAGTCACTGTTTAGAGAACAGTCACTGTTTATATTATTTTCTTTTCTGACTATCTGGTTATTTATATGTTTTTCACAGCAATAGTTGCTGGTTACTATGCTATGCTAATGTTTACATCACCTGGTTAGGTTTCAAGATTACTATATTTTGTGTTTTGTCACAATATAAGTATTTATTTATTACTATAGAACATTATTTTATCAATAGAGAAGATATTCTTTTCTATCTCTAAAATATATAATATATCTAAAGATCTATAATATTTCTATAGTAATGTATTCTAATATTTCTTTTACTCTGAGTATATATGATATTATTATTACTTAGTTTAATTGATATCTAATACTCAAAAGTCTTATATATAAAGAACTATATACTCTCTATATACTATTATATATTATGTAATATCTGAATCTATAAGCCAAACATAATATCATTAGTAGTATTAATACTTATACTAAGATCATTATTATCTTTTGCTATCTAAATATATTTCACTAACTAGTTGTAAATAGTAGATTAGTAGATTTGACAGTAAAACTAACAGAACTAGCAAGATTAGTAGTAGATATATTCTCTAGATCTTCTATATATTTTGTGTAAGTAAAGAAAAGACTACTATTATTATCTCTTTTAGCAGTATTTATATTACTATACTTCTCTTTTTCTCAATAATTCTTTCTATCACTCTTATATTACTCTTTGTTTTTATTATTTTCTTTTCTTATATAGTGAGTGTCACATAGTGGTCACTGAGCCCTTCAAATATGCCAGATTCTCTGCAAGATGTATCTCTTAGACTAACTCAAGTTTGTTATAAGCAAGTTCTTATTGGAGTGCCTTCCCAAGGTCTTAAAGTCCTCAAACTTCTTATCTTTAACTGTTTTGTTATCTCTTAGATTGCTTGCAAGAAAGTGTGTGTATTGTACTGAGAGGAACTGACTTTATTTCAGAGGAAATAAGAGGAGTATTTATACAAAATATAATTCAATGGTTGCTAAGATATAAAATTCCAATAACTAAAATAAAATGCCAGGTCAGGAAAACTGCTAAGTTCCAGGGTCAGCACTGATGGTTGTACAGATTCAGGATGCTAGTATAATTCAGTTTCACATCAGAATACTGGTGCTGGCATTATTCAGTGTTATATCAAATGCCAGTGCTGGAACAATTTCGCATTACCTCAGAATGCTGGTGCTGGCATTATTCAGTTTTACCAAGAGACATAGAGCAGAATATTCAGGACCACGGGGGCTTCATCATCAGAGGTCAGGATGTCTTCGAAGGAGATGAGGTCTGCAAATTTGTCATATAGGTTGCACATTTCGTATACTTTGCATACTTCATCACACATCTCATGTATGTTGTGCAGGATGATGTCATCACCAATGACATCATCACATTTGGTGGCAGAGAAATCGGGAACAAGAAGATCTGAAGCTCTCTAGTCTATGAGGTTCTCTTCTACAAAATAGGGAACAAATGTGGGGTCTTGGGGAGGTCTAACCTGGATGCTTGGGCCTTGGAATACTGAGATCAATCCTTGTAGGAATTGGTCTGGGTTGTCCTGGAGGATGGGGTGCCAGAAGTCTTCTACTTCATCACTATCAAGGGTGATAGTGGACTGGGTTTCTGTGGCCACTCTGGCTTCTAGTACATTGATATGGTGGGATGATAGGTCTCTGAAGTCTGAGACTCTAACATACTCTAAGTTAGAGATTGACCATGGTGCATGCCTGAAGATCTGATAGATCTTCTTAGCTATCCTCATTTCGCATATATCCATAGGGATGGCATCTTGTAGCTCTTGAGTGCTGGCTTGTAGGAACTCCTGGCAGAGGAGGTCTATTTCATACTCCTGCCATATTTGGAGGCATTTGGTAGCAATGGTGATACTTGTTTCCATTTCATAGCAGTAGAGGATATAATGATAGAGATCTGTAGTACTCAGGTTGACACTAGGAGTCCTTCTTGAGTGGGTCCTCATGGCTCTTCTGATGTCTTGGAACATCCTTTCTTCAACTGAGGTATCTTGGTGATTTCTTGACCTTGAGATTTGGCAGACAGCAGACATTTCATTTATAGTGAGTCTTTGAGCTATTTTGGAATTGGTGTCTCGTTGGTTGCTATTATTGTGGTTTCTTGATCCTTCTTTTATATTCCTCAGGATACTTGTACTATGGTCACAATGACTCACAGTTGGTTATCATTGCTTATCTCATATGCCGTATAATCTTCTTGTGCTCCAATCTGGTAGCTCACAAGGAAAGACTGTCTCCTGTGCTGATGTCATCATTCTGGGGTCACCATTATAATAGTAATCATTCTTTATATATATATATTCATATTTGCTATAGTAATGATAATTACCATAAACTTAGCTAACTCACAATTTTTTCTTACTGATATATTTCTTACTATATCTGCAGGATCTAAAGAATGCTCTTTCATCATTATCAGGATTGTTTTCTTAGTAAATTTCTTCATTAATAAGACTCATTATTATGTAAGTATAGTCTGTAAGCTTACTACTCTCATATATGGCAGCTATTATAATATTATATATTTCTGGTAGATCTCTTATGAGCATCAGGATCTTATTTTTATCTTCAATATAATTCATAGATATATTGAGAGAATTTACTTGATTCATCAGATTATTAATATAATCAGCATACTTATAAATACTCTTTTTATTATTAAACTTTATTTATAGATTAAATAACTAAAATTTCAAATATAATTAATTTGATATAGATACTTATATATAATGATTGAGTAGAGCTTTCCATATCATGTAAGCTATCATTGTATACATTATGAGCTTCATTTTCTAGTTTAAAAGGATATAGATATTCTCTCATAATAGTTAATAATTACTTATTATATCATAGTCCTATATTTGTACTTATCATTTATATACAATACTAAGTCATACTTATTGGAAAGTTTTATCATATAAAAGGCCAAAATAGTATAGTCTTTTTTATTAAAGATCAGAATAGATATCTTAGCTATATTTATACTTATAATAGTAGAGACTATATTTTCTGTTATAGTATCTATACTAGTATTTCTAAAATACTCAGAATTGGTATATATATCTTTTAGATTGCTAAGACTATCTTAACTTATTGTAGAGTTTATATTAGGATGATAACTCTACCTTTCACCAGTACCATTCGGGTGATACAAGACTCTGACTACACTTTCGACAACGTCTTCAAGTATTGGTGATATCAAGATGGCAAGCAACAAGCATTCTGGTGAGCGTACTGGGCAAGGGGGCCCCAGTACCTTTGACTGGCAATATGTGGGGGGGGGTCGAGGTGCTGGTCTTGGCATACCGAGCACCTCAGTAAGGGGATGTAGAGCCAGAGGGGGGGGCAGAGGAGGAGCAAGGCAACATGGGAGAGAGAGGATGTCCTTCGCAGATAAGGTCAGGATGGGGAAACAGGCGACTGGACTGGATGGCTGGCTGGAGCTAGGGAAGGCGGCTGCTACCTCGAGTGGCAAGAAGGCCTCTCTACTGGGGGGTCAGCGTAGTGGGGCTAGAGGTGTAGCGGCTGGGGCAGTGACTGTTGATGGCGGTGTGATGGGTAATCTGGAAAAAAATCCAGATATGACAGTTGATGGGGGACCTGGACAGGGGAGCAGCGCAAGACCTGGAGATCTGGCTGATGGTGTGACGGGCCTGGTGGCGGCCCCGTTACTCAAAAAATCTCGTTCGGAATTCGCCGTCACACTGTGCTTCCGGGGCTTGGCGGTGATGGCAAAGATGGTGCTGGGGATACTGGCGAGTGAGGTGAAAGGAGCAGCCTCAGTTAAGTTTTTGAAGAAGCTGGAGGCAGTCAAGGTGGGGTTTGAAGAGGAGGGTCTGCTGCTGGAGGCAGTGGAGAAGGGTGTGGTAGTTGGAGGGATCTCGGTGCCAATGGCAAGGTGTATGTGCTGGGATCCCAGGGTGGTCCACCTGGTGATTGCGGACTTGCTGATGGTGAAAAAGGAGGAGGCGAGGAGGCTGGTCATGGATGTGGTGAAGGAGTACGGCAAGGTGGTCGACATTGGGTTCAGAGTTTGGGAGGGGACTGAGCTCAGGACAGGCGATGTGGACATCCGGTTGAGGTTGTTTGGGACAGAGAATACTGGGAAGGCTAGAGATTGGCCAGTGGCATTGAAGTGGGGCCTGGTGGAGTGCAAGGTTTCGAGGGTGAAAGGGTCTGAGGAAGAGGAGGAGGACCTGCTAGAGGCACTTGAGGATCTCGCTGGGGCAGTAGAGAGGAGGCAAAGGGCTTGGATGGCATGCGAGGCTAGGACGGTAGTAGAGGTGATCGAGAGCAAGAAGGTGCAAATGGACAAGGTGCTTTGGGAGAAGGCGAAGGGGAGACAGCTGCAGAAGGATTTGCTGGCCAGTTTGGAGGAGGGTAAAAGGGCCAGGGCTGTAAAGGAGGGCACTGGAGCGAGTGCTAGCATCTGGGCAGAGGAGGGGCAGCAAGGGGGGAAGGTGAAGGAGAGTGGGGGACAGAGGCCAGAGGAGGCCGCAGTGGGCACGGCGATGGTGGTAGATAATCTGGTCCAGTATGGTGTTCCTGAGGTGGGAGAGGGGGAGCTGGAGGATGTGTCGGAGGATGGTTGGGATGAGTCTGTGTGAACTGAGGAGAGGAAGGAAGGGGAGAAAGATGTAGTGCAGGAGGCAGAGGTAGTTGGAGGGGAGAAGTGGCTATTGAGGGCACTGCAAAACGTCGTGGCAGAGGAACTGGGCGAGATCGACTTCTGGGTGGTCAGTGAGGAATTCTGGGGGAGAGTGCTGCAAGGGGAGGAGGTCGTGAGGAAGTTGAGGGATGAGATGATGGCAGCACTTCTGGAGGTGGAGGAGTATGAGGTTACGGAGGCAAGGGAGGCGACACTTTTGGGCATTGCTAATGAAAGGGCAGCTTATCTGTGGGGGCTGAGGAAGGGACTGGAAAAGTGGCAGGTGGTGTGCGCGGAGCATCGGGCAATAATAGAGATGGTGGATGGTGAGGACTGTGTGGAATTATTAGCAGCTCTGAATGAACAACAAAATGTGGAAGCTGAGATTGTGGCAGAACGGAACCTGGATCTGGCTGGAGAGGAAGTGAGCATGGAATTATAGATGTAGTGATTTCAACATTTTATATAATTCACTATGAATAGTACAACCAACATTTTTTCTATGAACATCAATGGGCTTAGGGGGACTAGGAGGTGACGTATGATTTTTGGATGGCTGAAGAAACTGGAGGCCGATATCTTCTTACTTCAGGATGTACAGTGTGAGGGAGAGGAAGATGGACTGGAATGGACTAGAGAGTGGGGTGGGGAGGCAGTTTGGCAGGGTAAAGTGGGAATTCTGGTTAGGAAGGGGAAAGGGGACATTGTGGACACTGGACATTGGGGTAGTAGATTAGTGTGGGGGACATGGTGGAGGCCTGGATGGAACTCAATTGTGGTGGAATCTTATTACTGCCCGGCTGAGAGGGAGACCTGAGTGGCATGGATTGGAGATTTGCGGAACTCTGGACTCTTGGTTGAGGCTGGGTTGGACTGTCTGGGGGGTGATTTTAATATGGTATGGGAGAGTAGACTGGATAGAACTGATGGGGGACGGGGTGTGGCAGGAAGGAGTGGAGGATTGAAGGAATGGGAAGAGGTGGAATGGCTCAGCTCACTGGTGGATGCTCTGCGACTTCAGGATGGGGATCAACATCTATATACACACTGGGTTGGTGGGCTGGGTACTAGGATTGATTGGGTTCTGACTGCAGAGTGCTGGGGACATACAGTTTGGGAGACGATGGAGGTTGAGTGGTGCCCATGGTCAGATCACTGGGGTATTCGGGGGGGTGGGAGGTTTGGAGGGAGTGGAGAGGGGCCAGGACATTGGTGGCTGAACTCTTCGCTGCTGGATGAGATGGATCTGTGGAATGAGTGGGTGGTGGAGGTATGATCCAAGGTTAAGAATTGGAGGCAAGCAGGGATGAGGATTGGAGATAGGTGGCGTAGATTGAAATCTGAAGCTCAGAGGTACTGGGGGGAAATGGGGAAGGAGCGAGGTACTCAGTAGAGGATACGAGTCTGATGGGCATCTAAGAGACTAGAGAGACTACTTCTGAATTGGGCTGGACTATTGGTGGAGGAGGGGGTGTTGGACTGGAAGGCTAAGTGGGCTAAGTTGGAAGTAATGGAATTACAGGATTTGTTGAGGAAGGAGGAGGCAGTGCAGGCTCAGGCTATGGCGGCCAGGTTAAGGTGGCAAGGATTGGAAGAAGGAGAATGACCTACGAGGCTTCTGTCCTGTCTCCTTCATGCTAGGGGAGCTAGACACCGGTGGGAAGGAGTCCTTAATGATGAGGGAGAGATGGTATTGGGTGTGCAGGGGATCCTGGGTCAGCTGAGCGCCTGGTGGAGTGAACTCTGGAGTGAAGAGGAGGGAGGGGAGGGGGTGCAGGACATTGAGCAGCATCTGGAAGATTGGCACCCGAATCCAGCAGCAGGGTTGGGGGATCTGGGCCGACCGGTTTTGGGGGAGGAGATCCTTCAAGTTCTGGCATCAACAACCTTAGGAACGGTGCCTGGGGAGGATGGTCTGCCTTGGGACTTTTGGAAACGTATGGCATCTGTAGAGGAGGTTTTGGAGGAGATGTCACTGATGTGTGATGCAGTCATCAGAACCGGGGAGTGGATTGGAGGGCAACAGTTGGGGCTGGTTTCCCTGCTGTATAAGGACAAAGGATGTAGAGAGGACTGGAAAAATTGGAGGCTGATCATGCTGCTGGATATGGACCGCAAATTGGTCACCAAAATTCTGGTGGCGAGGTTGCAGGGGATGGCACAGCAGGTGATAGGGAAGGAGCAGCGAGGCTTTGTTGGAGGCCGACTAATCCGAGATGGTACGGCATGGGTTCACGGTGTCATTGAGGGTGCTAGGGCGGCAGGGGTGGATGGCCATTTAGTATTTCTGGACCAGGAGAAGGCCTATGATAGGGTGTGGAGAGTATGGTTAGAGAAGGTACTGGAGCGCATTGGGATGCCAGTTGGCATGTGTCGGTCACTTATTGGACTGCTGGAAGGGAGTAGGGCTGCGATTCTGGCGAATGGTCACAGGGGGGCCTCTTTCCCCTTGGGGAGGGGGGTGCCTCAAGGGGATCCGCTGTCTCCTATCCTCTATGCTTTTGCCCTGGAGCCATTGTTGGATCGGATCCGGCGATGAGTTGGTGGACTGAATATCTTGGGGGTCAATTGGAAGGTGGGGGCCTTTGCCGATGATATGGTGGTTGGGTTGGGCTCAGTGGTGGATGTGGCTATGCTCAAGGAGATAGTCGAGTGGTATGAGGGATGCTCGGAGGCGAAACTCAATTGGCACAAGTGTGAGACAATGGTCCTTGGGAAAGGAGTCATAGGGGGGGACGTCATTGGAACAATTGTCCCGGCAGGAGGAGTGGTATGGTATTTGGGTATCTATTTCTTGGTGTATGGCTCTTTACTTCCCAAGGAGTGATGGGAGCACAAGCTGGCCGAATGGGGGGCAGTATTGACTAGCTGGGGTGGTAGACAGATGTCACTGGCGGGAAGGGTAGCTGTGCTGAATGTGTATTGGATGCCGAAGCTTTGGTATCTGGGCTACCATTTGGATTTCCCTAGGTGGGTGGTCAAAAGGCTTCTCAAGATGACCTGCTCATGGATCTGGGCTGGATGCCAGAGCCAGATTGGTTGGGAGGTGTTGGCACTTCCTGTGGAGCATGGAGGCCTTGGTCTGGTGGACTTTCCCAAGAGGCTACTCTGCTTGAGGGCGTGGTGGATGAAGAGGGCTAGTAAGTTGAGAGGAGGAGAATGGGTGCCCCTTATGCAGCGGTTATGGGAGACGAGGGTGTCGCCAAGGGGTGGTTCAGGTGATCTACTGTCCATGGTGGCCTTGGATGGCAGCCAGCGGATGCGATACAGAGGATTCTGGTGGGGAGTGGTAGATGGGGCGCATCGTATTGGGCTCCATTGGCAAGGTACTGAAGGGGATGAGGACTGGGGACCGGAGATGTGGAGGTTGGACAGGCTCTTACTGGGAGGGAATCTGGTCGAGGATTTCCGCTTAGAGGAGGGTATGGAGTGCCTTAGGGGCCTGGGGCAGGACCTTTGGCCAGAGGCCTGGCAAGGGACTGGGATCAGGGAGAGGTGGGACTGGGCAGGCATATGGTCTTGGTTCAAGATTGCATCGAGGTGGCTTCCGCCAAAATTCTGGGTGATATGGTGGAGGCTGCTGCGTCGGAATGTGATGCTAAATTTTAGGACTGGGCATCTGGTGGACGGTGGGGTCTTTGACTGTGAGGAGTGTTATAATGTAGGGCAGGAGGGAGGGGTGGTACAGATGCCTGAACATTGGCTGGGGGAGTGCGAGAGTTTGGAGAATTTTTGGAAGGCCGTTGGGTTGAGGCTGGGGGTATCTGCACCGAACCCTGAGGTGGGTGAGCGGTGGGCAGCACTGCAGTCAAGACTGGTGGGGGGGGTGGGTAATGAGTGGCTGACAGTTGGCTGGGCCATCGCTTTTTGGGTGGGGCTTGCAGAACACTGGCGGTGCATGTTTGAGGAGGGTCCCCGGAGGCCGGTGAGCCTGAGGATAGTGAGGTGGGAGGAGCTGATGTTAGAGCTCTTTAAGGCGTGGTGGATTGGGTGGGGCCCCAAGGGGGGGAAGCGTAAGGGATTAGTAAGGAGGATTGTGGCGAAGAGTGGTGGTAGGGTGGTGGTGAAGGTGGATGGGGTGTCATTTGTAAGGCCTACGGAAGGGGGGGGGCCCTGTGGGATAGGTTGAGGCTTAGGAT
>RBNI01000666.1:0-28038 GCA_003990745.1 Jimgerdemannia flammicorona | reverse complement strand
AAAAGTTTATATATCAAAAAGGGTCAAAAGTATATCAATAGATAATTTAACTTAAACTGATTATATTAATATCCATAATTATCCAAATAAAATAAAATATATACTATTCAAAAGCTCAGATACTAGTCTATTAATGGTTAAAATTCTGATTTAAAATATTTTATATTAGAATTATAATATAATTAAATATTAATAAAAACTAAATATTATTACACTTTTAGCTATTATTATATCATAGATCAGATAATCTTTCTATTTAATAAGGTATTCTGGGTGGTTCTTATAATTATATTTGTTTTTTTTTTTTTTTTTTTTTTTTTTTTTTTTTTTTTTTTTTTTTTTTTTTTTTTTTATAGTTACTTAGACTTTGTTATTTATTACCAGTCTATTAATATAATTACAGTATCTCCTCCTATTACCTAATCTCTATAGGGGAGCCCCCTCTCCCTGATATCCTCATATTTAAATTCCACCTTATCACCCACTACTCCAACTCTTCCCCCACTTTGCCTACAGATTTTCTTCACCAAATAATAATATCAATCACTCTGCAGACCCAAACCTAGTTACCATCTTGTCAAAACATCCTCTATCAATCCTTCCCACCTCAACAGCTACACCCCCAGACCCAAATGCCTCTCTTCCTCAAAAACAAACAACTAGTGATCTACTAGCCCTACCTATATAGCTAATACTCAACCTAAAGTAAGTCACTCCTTTCCAACCCCCCCCCATCAATCTATCCCTCAAATTCTCTCACTGATCCCTCTCACCATCTCCCCTATATATGACCTCTAATTGATTTCCAACTACTAGCCAAAAGTTGCTAAGCACCTTGTACTCTTCTAGCCAATGTTCTGGTATTTGTATAAACTCCCCTTCCTATCCTATATTGTAGTACTTCTCACAGTCAAAGCTTTCTCTCTCTACAAGGTGACTTGAATGAAAGTTGAGCATAATATTTCTCCATAGCATATACCACCAGACCATCTAGTACTTAAGTAACAGTTATTGCCTTATCTCTACACTCTAGGCCCAGACCTTATTCTAGTCCTACTTCTCTCCTATATCTACCAACTACCATCTACTGGGCCATACATCCTGTCCCAGCTCCCTCTGATACTTGACCCCATTACTAATATTGAAGTTAATTAGGGAAATGCTCCCCAGCAATACTTGGTCCCATCTCTATATCACTGGGCTCCAAGGCAATACTCCTTTATCTCTCTGCTAGTGAATTTCAATGTAGTGTACCCCATTCACTATCTTCCACCAGAAGTTCTTATACTACATGTGCCCACTATTCTGAAGTCCAACAAAAGACAGTAGATCCCCTATAGAGCCTCTTGACAAGAACCTTATCTCTCAAATATTCTTCATCAGAGAGATCCAGCTACTACCTCTCAGCTCTACAGCTCTCTTTAGTCACCATACTCTCAGACAGTACAGCCTCTTTGGGAAGTCAACCAGCCCAAGACCCCCTCTAGCTACTGGCAAAGACTAGATATCCCAGCTAATCTGACTCCTCCTCCTAGCCCAGATCTAACCCTTGGCTAGTTTCAACAATCTCTTTACTACCTAGGCCAGGAAGTCCAGATGGTAAGCCAAGTATCACAACTTTGACAGTCAATAGATATTCAAAATAGAAATACACCCTGCCAGCAACAAGTAGTGGCCTCTCCAACTCTGCAGAGCCTCCCTCCAGATCACAATTCACTGCTCCCACCAAGATCTTAGTAGGACTGACCCATATATTGAAAAATAGATGCCCAAGTACCTTACCACCTCTTCAGCAGAGACAATTGTTCCAATGACATGTTCTCCTACCAGACCATTATCCAATACTATCATTTCACACTTATACCAATTGAGTTTAGCCCCAGAGTATATCTCATACCACTCTACTATCTTCCTGAGTTTCTCAACATCAGCGATCAATTCCAGACCAACTACTATATTGTCCACAAAGGCTCCAACTTTCTATACAATGTCAAATATTGAGAGCTCTACAATCTTTTACCAAATCCTATCCATCAAGGACTCTAAGAAAAAGGTATATAGAATGGTAGATAGTGGGTCTCTCTGGAGAACCCCTCTATCTAGGGGGAACACTACCCCTTGATTTCCATTACACATAAGTGCTGCTCTACTCCCTTCTAGTAGGCTGACCATTGCCACTCAGAACTACTGAGAGACACTAATCTTATCCAATACTTTTACTAACCAGACCTTGTGAACACAGTCATATGCCTTCTCCTGATCCAGGAAGACTATTCACCCATCCAGTCCACAGGCTTGTATTCCTTCAATAACTCTATATACCCAGGCCATACCATCCCTAATGAGCCAGCTCTCTACAAAGCCTTATTGCTCCTCTCCAAAGACTTGCTGGGCCACCTTTTGCAGCCTCACCACCACTATCTTAGTGACTAACTTTCTGTTTATATTTAGAAGTATAATAGGCCACCAGTTCTTTCAGTCCTCTCTCCTATCCTTGTTCTTATATAGTAGTGCCACTAGCCTCAGATCCTGCTCATCCACTCATTTCTCTAACTGTAGTACTAGTTACAAAGTACCATCAACTCTTCCATCACTTCAGAGACTCTCACCATCTTCTTCCAAAAGTCTCAGGGCAGACCATCCTTCTCTGGTACCATGTCCAGTATAGTTACAGTAAGAATCTGACCAATCTCTTCCTCCTGTATAGGTATCACCAAGCTGCCCAGTCTGTCAGCCTGTAGTGGGTGCCAATCCTCCAAAGCATGGTCAATGGTAGTAGTATCAGCCCCACCCTCCTCCTCACTCCACAAACCACTCCACTTCTCCTTTAGTAATCTGAGAATGTCTTGTATATCATACACCAGTAGACGATCAGAATCTAATATTCTCTCTCACCTCTGCTTTACTCTCCTTGCCCAAAGAGTCCTCATGAGAAACTTAGAGGACCTCTCTCCTTCCTTCAGCCCCTGCCAACATAACTGCACAGCCAAACTTTGTACCTACACCTCCTCCTTCTCTTACAACACCTGTTGTAACTCTGTAACCTCCATTTTCACCTGTATCAATTGCCAGTCCTCTACCCCCTCTAGGGCCAATAAATCTGCCCAGTCTTCCAAAAGCCTAGCTAGTCTAGCAGAAGCCCACATTACTCTCTTCTTCCTCTGTCTTCCAACTACCTTACCAGCCTCACTCCAGTAGATCCTAGCAGCCTCCTTCAGCCTTATCTACTAGATACCAATCAGGGCACCTTCCTGTACCCAACTCTCTATCCTCTGCTAAATGTCCTCAGTCCACTTGTCCCATAATATCTTCTTATCTAATAAAGAGGAATTGTAGTACCAATGTCCAGGCACATCCCCACTCCCCCCAAAAAGACCCTGCCCTAGTAGCCCCTAATGATTAGACTACAGATACTACTCAGCCTCTAGTGACTTTCAAACATCTAAGCCCCAGTAGTCTACCATCAGAACCCAGTCAATTCTCATCTCCAGACCACTTGTCCAGTGTGTATATACCTTTCTATTACCCCAGAACTCCCTGCTCATATCTATTAGAGTGCTCAACCTTTCCACTTCCTCCCATACCTCCAGACCTCCACTCCTATCCTCAGCCCCCCTCCCACTATCAGTCCTATCCACCAGTACATCCTGGACCATATGGAAGTCCCTTCCAAGTATGTCCACTCCAGTCTCTATAAGGGCCCTACTCTCCTGAAGACCCTTCACCCAATCTGTATACTTACCCTACACAGCAGGGTAATAGCAGAAACCCACTATAACTAACTCCCAACCTGGTCATATCCACTCTCTCCAAACCAGTCTGTCTCCTCAGCTCCTTATATCTTGTATCTCCCCTCTGTCTCTCTGGACCAGAATTCCAACTTTGTCCTTTCAAACTGCCTCACCTCTCCATTCCTTTGTCTATTCCAGTCTATCCAAATCATTCTCATATCTAATATCCTGCAAAAGAAAGAGATCAGCCTCCAATCTCTTCAGCCAAGCAAAAATATTCTTACATTGAAATGAACCCCATAGCCTATTCACATTCAATGAAAAAATGTTAGTTGTACTGTTCATAGAGAATGTTGTGAAGAAACAAACACATTCTCTACTGCTCTACATTCATCTCTTCCTGTGCCAAGTCCAGATTGCATTCAGCATTCACCTCCTTCTCTTTAACCCTCTTAGCCTCCAATCCAACTAGTAGTTCAGCAAGTTCCCCATCCTCCTTTTTCTCAAAGTCCTCACAATACTCCAAACAGGCCTCCTACCAGAGCTGCAATCCATGTCTCTCTGCCCACCAGAGAGCAGCCCACTCACCTACAACAACCACCAACTCTGCCTCTCTTGCTTTATTAATTTCATACTCTTTCTCTTCTAGGAAAACTGCAAGTATCTCTACCTTTAGGGCCTCCACCACTCTATCTCCACACAAGATTCACATCCACTACTTATTGCTAAGTACCCTCAGGTCCACTTCTACTAACTTCTCTACTGTCAAGTTGTTTATTATCTGATATATCTATTGGAGATTGCTCACCTTCCTTCTCTCTGAAGTCATCAGTCTCTCTTCCCCCAGTATTAATATATCAGCCCACACACTCACCTTCTTATCCTACTCTTCAGAGACATCCACTAATTCATCTTCACTAGTGCCACCATCTGTCCCCCTTTTGCCATCTCAGGGACTCCAAAGTATACTCACTGGGCCCCCCACATGGATACATTCTCTGCCACCTAGCCCCTTGAGGCAGGACCTCATCTAATAAGAAGAGGAGTGTCCTCCCAGACCTCAAATATACTATTTGCATATGAATCATTGCCAGTCATATTATCTACTTCTGGCCCCATCTCTACCTTCTCTCTATCTTTACTGGTCCAGACACTTGCCTTAGTACCCCCAGTATCCTCAATTCTACTAGTATCTCTCTTCATCTTATTCTCCAGACTTACCAGCAGCTCTCTCTGCCTCTTATATCCTTGGGACCTTTCCCACAGCCCCTTATCTACATGGATCTACTTCCCATCAACTATCTCTAAATATGTTGACTCTATATATGCCTTCCAAGTTTTTGCCCTCCACTCTACTGCCCCACTCAGCTTCTTCAGTGCCTCCCACAAATCCTCTTCCTTCTCCTCACTCTCCTTTACCCTCATCATCTTATATAAGAAGGCCCTCTATACTATTACTGAAGGCCAGTCCCTAGCCTTCCCAGTAGCTTTTCTCTCAGCTAGCTAGATCTGGACATCAACATTTCCAGTCCTGAATAAGGTCTCTGCTCATACCCAGAACTCAACATCCACCACCTCTCCATACTTGGTCATAACTTCCTTAACTCTCCTCCTCATCTCCACAGTAGTTACTATGGGCACCCCTCTCACCAGAAGTTACACTACCCTGGGATCTCACTTCAAATAGTGTGTTATTGAAATGTATACCTCTCCAATAGTCAGCCCAGCCTTCAGTATATCAGCAGTCTTCAAAGTTGACATTTTCGCAAAATGTAATGTGTAAACTTTGAGGATGTCATTTTCGGTTTCGAAATTTACTGTTCATATTTGGTCAATTCCTAATATCCCAAATCTGCTGGCCTTAAATCACAGGCCACTAAATTTAAGACCAAAAAGGTCACAAATTAAGGATGCAAGGGAAGTTGTGACTAATTTTTTTTTTGGAGGCCTGAAAAATATCCTCAGCAATGGCTTTCTAGCCTAATAAATCACCTTATATATAAATTAATAAAACTATTTCAGATCACCTACTATCTTCATTGAGTATAGTAATCGATAGTGTATATGTATACTTTTTTTCTACCACAAAAAGCCTTCTTGTAAGAATAATATATTGATACTGGATTTTTGTTTTGATTTGGCACATTATTGCTATTAATTTTTAACTATATATTTTTGAAAATAAGGTGAATAAGGGATTTCGGCTATAGTTCTGACTGTGGTAGTGTTCGAGCTGAGGGGTCTATTGTTACTCAATTTACCTGATTTTAGTAGTAACAGCCATGTGTAAGTGTGCAGTTACTCAATTTCAGCAATAATGGCCTTATGTGAGTCCAGTGGCTTATGGAGTAGCTTATGGCTTGAACAGTCTTGTGTAAGTATGCAGTTATGCAATTTTAGCAGTAACAACCTTGAATAAGTGAGTCAGTGGCTTGTGTGACTGAACAGCCTTATATAAGTATATATATATAAGTGAGTTTAGCAGCTTGTGTGGCAGCTTGTGGCTCGTAGCTTACACCTTGCAGCTTTCAGTCTATAATCCTTCATTTGCCATTATTGCTATTAATTTTCAACTGTATATTTTTGAGAGATTTCAACTATAGTAACTATAGTTTTGCAGGGTCTATAGTTATTCAATTTACCTAATTTTAGTGTAACAGCCTTGTGTAAGTAAGTCCAGTGGCTTGTATTTAGTTACTCAATTTCAGCCATAATGGTCTTGTGTAGCTATGGCTTTTGGTCTATCTTTCTATATTCACCATTATCGCTGTTAATTTTCAACTATATATTTTTATAGTATATATCAAATTTATTTCCAAATACAACTTTGCTGCTATATATAAAAATGGAATAAAAAAAAAAAACTTACAGGAAGAATAAAAAAAATATAAAAAAAAAATTGAAATGTACCATCTACTCATCATTCTTATCGTCATCCTCATTCTCCTCCTCATCTTCACTCATTCTATCCAATTCTTTATCACAATTGCTATCTATTGTTAGATATTTATATTTATATTTAATTTCTTTAAGCCTATATTCTTTCTTTCTCAGCTTAAGCTTTTCTTTCTTCAAAGCTAACTCATTTTGCCACAATTCCAACTCCATTTTTCTCATCTCCCACTCTCTCTCTTCTCTGATCTCTTGCTTGATCATACCTTCTGCTAGTCTAAGATCTTTAGATGTCTGTGAGTTCTGTATAGTTGATGTCATTGCCTAAATAGATGCTGCAATATCTTAGTCAACTGTTTTCTTTATATATTCTGAACCAGAACCTTCTGCTTAAATAGTGACATTGCCAGTAGAATCTGCAAGCTTGTCAGAAAAGAGGTTTGGAAGTTTGCAAAATGTTCTATCCATTACCTTATAGAATTCCCAAGTCATTTATTCACTTCCTGATGACTCATTGTGTTTTCACACTATATAGTAGGTCTCCAGCATACAATATATCTTATCTCATACAGATCTGATAGACTTTGTTGATGGTGTACTATTACTCTCCTGGATGAGCCATCATTTATAGAGTTTGTCCTTTCCTGTCTGATATGTAAGAAATTGTTCATGAATATAATCAATAAGTCTATGCAGATGGTTGGCAGGCCATAGTCCTATTGTAGTATTTTTGATTTTTGGGAATTTAGGATCAGCAATTGTCACCATCTGAGATATACTTTCATCTTCTTCATCCTCTTCATCTTCTTCTCTAGGCTCATTATCATCTGACTCTTCAGATTGGTCTGGTTTTCCAAAAGAATGTAATATACTTAAGGAATCTGAGATAGTTGATACAGTAGTTGTTGTATTAATAGTTGAAGTTTCTGTTGTTGTTGTTACTCTGTTGACCTTCTTTCCTTTTTGGCTCAATTTGGCAGCTTTTCTTGGCTTATCTTGTACCTTCTTGATAGAACTTCACTTGTAGGGACCTCTCAGTTTGCCAGAGATGGCACCTTGTGATAGTGAAGATATTGGTGATAGTGGTAATAGTGGAAGTGATGGAGGAGGAGGTAGTAATGAGTGTGAAGGAATAAGTTGTAGTTGTGGAAGTGATAATGAAGGAAGTGGTGGTAATGATTGTGAAGGAAGGGGTTGCAAAGGTTCCTCATCATCAAGAGACAAAATAAGATCAAAGGCAAGAGAGTTATTTTGCTCTAATAGAGGTACTGAAATTCCTTTTGATGATCTCAATTTTCTTGACATTGTTGGAAGTATATTGATAATTACTTAAAGAATTTTCATTCTTATATAGAAGAGTAATTTACATGAAATCCTTGACATAATTGACAAAGCATTGGGTGAGTTTGAAATTGAATTTTATTTTCATCAGTAAAGAAATCTTGAACTCTGCTGCAGAAATGTCAACTCTATTGTAGGAAATTGGTATGTCTTGCAGCAAAATTGATGTACATTTTCCCTGCAACAGAGATGACATACATACCTATTCCCTGCAGCTGATTTGACATATCTGTTTCCTACAGTGGAGTTGACATAGCCATTCCTGCAGCAGAGTTGATATATATTTCCTACAGCAGAGTTGATGTATCTATTTCTTGCAGTGAAGTTGATGTATCTATTTCTTGAGTAGAGTTGACTGACATACCTGTTCCCCAACAGAGTTGACATACCAGTTTCCTACAATGGAGTTGATATGCCTATTTCCTGCAGCAGAGTTGACATATCTGTTCTCTACAGTAGAGTTTATATATATACTTATTCCCTATAGCAGAGTTGATATATCTGTTCCTTACTGCAGAGTTGACATACATATCTGTCCCCTGCAGAGAATGGGTATATCAACTCTGCTGCAGGGAATGCATCCAATTTTTGAGAAGTCATGAAAGAATTCTCTATATTAAGTTAACTACTGGAGTCACCATACTGTATTTGTTACCCAGAATCATCCACCAGAGCCACTATTATCAAGTCACCCACCCACTGTAGTCTTATTCACTGCTCAAGATCTATAATCAAGATACCAAATCAATTGCTCTCCAGTCAATAGAGTGATTAGCATCAGGTAATAGAATGATAAACGATCACTCACAGTCCTGCTGATTAAACCTGGAATAAGGAAACCACTCTACCTACCAAATCAGGTAACCCAGACTCCAACTTTACACATATAAGGTTGCTACTATTGAATTGGGTGATGGCCTCAAAGCTTGCTCACAAGCCTACTGGATTTACTAACATAAGGCCATTACAGCTGGAATTGGCATTGGCCTCAAAATTTGCTCACAAGCCTATCAGATTTACTAATACAAGGCTATTACAGCTGAAATTGGGTGACCTTGGCCTCACAAGCCTACCAGATTTACTAATACAAGATCATTACAGCTGAAATTCACTCACAAGCCTACCAGATTTACTAATACAAGGCCATTAGAGCTGAAATTGGGTGATATCAAATAACTATATAATTCTATCTGGACCACATATACATCCTGAACATTGGATATAACATTAGTTACTTATAATAATTATCTTAAGTGACATATTAAGCTGTACAAAACTATACATTATAATAGAATAGGACATGAGTATAAAAAAACTATAAATAGAAATCCTAAGTATAATATTAAATATAAAGTGTGAGAAGAATCATAATATAGAACTAAAACTGAATATATATTGCTTAAAATTAACTATTCTTGTATAGTATTCTAACTACTTCATCTTTGCTTTTTTTAAACTCATAACTCTCAGAACCATCCTGATCAATACACCATTTTGCTATTAAATGTCAGAATGTTATTGAATTCTCCTCTCCTCTGCCAAATTCTCCTCTGCCGAATTCTCCTATACTCTGCCCTGCCGAATTCTCCTCTGCCGAATTCTCCTGCTCTGCAAAATTTTCCTCTGCTGAATTCTCTTCTGTTGATTTCTCCTCTGCCAAATTCTCCTCTGTCAAATTCTCCTCTGCCAAATTCTCCTCTGCCAAATTCTCCTCTGCTGAATTCTTCTCTGCTGAATTCTCCTCTGCCAAATTTTTCTCTGCCAAATTCTCCTCCACCGAATTCTCCTCTGCAGAATTCTCCTTTACTGAATTCTTTTCTGTGAATTTCTCTCTGCTGCTGAATTCCCCTCTGCCACTGAATTCCCCTCTACCACTAAATTCTCCTCTGCTGCCAAATTCCCCTCTGCTGCTGAATTTCCCTCTGCCACTGAATTTCCCTTTGCCACCAAATTTCCCTCTACTGCTTAATTCTTCTCTGCTGCTGAATTCCCCTCTACCACCAAATTTCTCTCTGCTGCTGAATTCCCCCCTACTACTGAATTCCCCTCTGTCACTGAATTTCTCTCTGCTGCCAAATTTCCCTCTGCTACCGAATTCCCCTCTGCTGCCGAATTCTCCTCTACCACTGAATTCTCCTCTACCAGAGCTGCTACTTAAAATCTCACAACCATCAATCTCAGAATGTCACATTTTCTCTCTCCTTCATTATCTTTTTCTCTTTCTTCTATTTCTTCACCTTTCTCACCAATGTCATCATTGTTCTCTATCTCTTTAAGCCCTATATTCTCTACCTCTTCTGGTATAGTATTTTCATAAGCTTGAATAAAGTTATGAAGAATAAAGGCAGCTTGAATAATGTCTACAGCTTTGCTAACATTATTATTTCTAAGACATGTCAGTAATGGAAATCTTTTCTTCAAACAACTAAAAACATATTCAATAATAACTTGGGTTCTTAACAGTTGAATATTGAATTCATTTCTTGAATCTCCAGAAGGTGTCTTATGATATAGACAGATCATATAAGTGGTGCAAGATTTGTAACCATCATCAGTAAGAAGATAATCATCATTAATAAAAAGCTCCTCAGGGTGCTGAGAAATGAAAGACTCATTAAATATCTTTCTATCATGATATGATCCTGGCCATTCAATATAGAAACTTGTAAAGTTGCAAAGATAATCAGTAGTTGCTTGAATATTCAGTAAGTATCTCATTTTTCTTGACCAGTATGCTGCTTTATAATGAAGAGGAGTATTGTAAAAAGGGATATAAGTAGCATCAATTGCACCAATTACTTTTGGAAATCCAGCAAGCTTTTCAAATCCAGCTTGAACTTCAAGATACCGTTTATCTTGAGGTCACTGTATATATTTTTTCCCAAGAATATCAATTATAGCTCTAATTGTTCAAGTAGAATAATATTCAACTGAGCCTTCTGAAATTCCAAATAGTATTCCCAGTTCAATATATGTCATCAGTCCACCAAAATGCTTAAGAAGAACTGCAACTTGAACATCAACAAGAACTTGTATGTTGGTTGAGCTATTCTGAAATACCAAGTGGTTTCTTACTTCTGAAATTAACTTATTGAAAGTAGCTTTGGACATACATAAGACCTTATAAATTTTTCTATCATCATATTTAGGGAGAACATTGTAAAGCCAGTCAGAAGATATTGGTATTACTGTCAATCCTTGAGAAATAGAATATCGAGAATTAATTGATAATATCAATGATACCAGTCCAGTAATAAAGGCAAAGATTATAATAATGTTATCAGTATCCTTCATATTATCATCAATTTCTTCTCCAGAAATTATATAGTTCTCCTTATCATCAATCTCATCAATTATAGTCTGTATCACCAAAAACATTATTGCTTCAATGAGGGCAAGATTGGTGAGAGAAATATATGAGACATAGTAGTTATTGGCTGATGGGTCCAAGTGAGCAGGTGAGTAGGAGCAGGCAAGTAGGTGAGCAGGTGAGCAGGAGAGTGCAAGTAGGTGAGTGTAAGCAGGTGAATGTGAATAGGTAAGCATGAGTAGATGAGTGTGAGCAGCTGAGTATGAGCAGATGAGTGCAAGCAGATGAGCAGGTAGAATGAATATGGGTATATTTGAGTGAAGAGAGAAGATGGAGAGCTGAGTGTGATGAGGATACAAGGACAGGATATGGGTATAGATTTGAGTGAGAAGCTATTTGAGATTGGATGTGTAGTGAAGAAATAAAAATAATGCCAATTTGATTGTCTGCTTGAATTGTCGTACTGATTTGGTTGTTGACTTGGTACTCAGCTGGGTGTTAATTTTAGTTTAAATAGTGCTGATTTTAATTGTCTGCTTGGCACTGATTTAATTGTCAGCTGGGCACCAATTTAATTCTCAGCTTAAATAGTAACATATAATTGTCTTAGTTTAAATATCACTGATATGATTGTCTGCTTAATTGTCAGCTGGGTGCCAATTTAATTCTCAGTTTAAATAGTACTGATATGATTGTCTGCTTAATTGTCAGCTGTACACAAATTTAAATAGCACTGATTTGATTAAATTTGTGTCCAGCTGACAATTAAGTAGACAATCAAATTGGTACCAAAAATCAGCATCAAGTAGCAATTAAATCGGCAACAAGTAAATAATGAAATTGATGCCAAGAAGATAGTGACGTCCATTCTGGGCCTTGGCATCTACCTCAAACTCACTCACGACCTCAATGTGGCCATTCTGCATAGCTGTATGAAGCAGGGTCCATCTGTCATTGTTGTGGGCCTTGCCATTCACCCCAAACTTGCCCATGAGCAATCTCATGACCTCAATGTGTCTATTCAAGGAAGAATTATGAAGCAATTTCCATCTGTTGTTTGCTTAGGCATTGGCATCCACTCTAAACTCAGCCATGATCAACCTCATGACATCAATGTACCCCTTCAGTACAGCTTGGTGAAGTGGCATCAGTCTGGTGTTATTCTGGACCTTGGTGTCCACTCTGAACTTGGCAATCAAATTGGTACTATTTTATATTCCACTGCTTCAGAGATATGTCATGTGTCTTCTTATTGCTAATATTATTACCTTTAAAATGAACAGAGGATGCACAAACATACACAGATTGTGACTTTTATTCTATCAGGCAGCTGCATACAATGCATCAGTCAAGGTAATTTTCTTTTCAGAGACTTGGCCTGAGTGGGTGTAAATTAAGGCCAAAACATGCTCCCTAAATAAATTAAGGCCAAGATGACTATGCCATTTTGTAATCTTTTTGAAAGATCTAGATAGTGAATTTCGAACCTGAAAAGAGAATTCAGCAGAGGGGAATTCAGCATAGGGGAATTTGGCAGAGAGGAATTCGGCAGAGAGGAATTTCACAGAGGGGAATTTGGCAGATGGAAATTTGGCAGAGGGGAATTCGGCCAAAGGGAATTTGGCAGAGGGGAATTCAGCAGAGGAGAATTCAGCAGAGGAGAATTTGGCAGAGGAGAATTCAGCAGAGGAGAATTTGGCAGAGGAGAATTCAGCAGAGAAGAATTCAGCAAAGGAGAATTCAGCAGAGAAGAATTCAACAGAGGAGAATTTGGCAGAGGAGAATTCAATTGAGGAGAATTTGGCAGAGGCAAATTCAGCAGAGGGGAATTCAATTGAGGAGAATTTGGCAGAGGATAATTCAGCAGAGGAGAATTCAATTGAAGAGAATTAAATTGAGGAGAATTCGGCAGAGGAGAATTTAATTGAAGAGAATTCAATTGAGGAGAATTCGGCAGAGGAGAATTCAGCATAAATATTATACTTAAGATTTCTATTTATAGTTTTTATATTCATGTTCTATTCATGATGTACAGTTTTGTACAGCTCAATATGTCACTTATTATAAGTAACTATTGTTATATCCAATGTTGAGAATGTATATATATGTGGTCTAGATAGAATTATTCAATTTGTGTGGTCATCTAATTTCTATTATATTAGTAAATCTGGTAGGCTTGTGATGGAATTTCGAGGCCAAGGTCACCTAATTTCGGCTGTTACTCTTGAAATAGGGTAACTACACAAGACTCTTCAAACTGTAAGCTGCCATATAAGCTGTTGGACTCACTTACCTAAGGGCATTACTGTAATTGCACAAGGCCATTACCATCAAAATCTTAATTGCAGACCCTGCAGCTTGTGCACTATCACTATCAGAACTATAGTTGAAACCTCTCATTCAAAAATATACAGGTGAAAATTAATAGCAATAATGTGCCAAATCAATACAAAAATCCAGTATCAATGTATTGTCCTTACACAAAGGCTTTTTGTGGTAGGAAAAAAGTATATACACTATTAATTGTTGCTGTACTCAATGAAGATAGCAGTGGATCTGAAAATAATTTTATTAATTTTTAAATTTGGTTATAAGGTAATTTATCAGAATCTCCAAGGCTATTTTTCAGGTCTCCAATTTTTTTTTTAGCATATTCTGAATTTGTAATCTTTTTGGTCTTCAATTTAGTGGCTTGTAATTTAAGGCCAGCAGATTTGTGATATTAGAAATTGACCAAATATAGACAGTGAATTTTGAAACTGAAAATGATATCCTCAAAGTTTATACATTACGTTTTGCAAAAATGTCAACTTTGAAGACTGCTATCCTCCAATAGCCCCATCTTCTCAAAGCTCACCTCCACTCCTTCTAATCCTATCAGAAACTTCATGAATATCACTCTAGCCACCTGCTTAATAATTAGCCCCAATGTTATTTTTGTCATCACTACTAAGCTCTGGAAGTACAAGATAATTACAAACTCCAAGATTGACTTCTTGAGTAATGGGGGTACTGCCAGACCCATTATACCATCTGCCAGGTCACTGGGCCTCATACTCATCCTATAACTCAGTCTACCATCAGCAGTCCCATCTAGATTTTTTTCCAGATTACCCATTATACCCCTATCAGCAGTCACTCCCCCAGCCACTATACCACCAGCCCCCCTACTCTGACCCCCCAGAGGAGCACCCCCCTTCTCTCCAGCAGCTACTTTTCCCTTCCCCAGCTCCAGCCATCCCTCCAGTCTCTTCATCTGAGCTCCTATTTTGACCTTATTAGCAAAGGTCAGCTGTCCATTCCCCTGCTACCTTGTTCCACCCCTCTCACCACCTCCAGCCCCCCATCCCCTCAGAGAGGCACTTGGCATCCCAAATCCTATATCTTGACCCCACTCCACATACTGCCAGTTAAAGGCACTGGGGTTGCTCTGCCTCATACACTCTCCAGAAAGCTCATTGCTTGTTATGTTGTTAGAACCTTTTTATCAAAAATATTGTTGGAAGTATTGTTTAAAGTTTGTATAATCTGAATATTATCAGAGAAAGCTGGTCACATAGTTATATTTGTTGAGAATTTGTTCAACTTCATATTCCTCATAGTCATTAATAATAACAGATGCTAGTGATTTTATAAATCAATTTGGGAATAGTTTGTCATTATTTTTATTATATTACTCAAGATATTAAATATTAAAGATCAGATGAATCTTGATAGTGTTTAATAGAGCTAATTTATAAAATATTAGAGAAACTTACACAATAATTTCAAATGATCTGATAAACTTACTGTTCAGCTTTGTAGAAGGTCTATACTTGAGATTGTCAACTCAGTATCCTCAGATATCTAGTAGACCTTTTTTACTAATATCAAAAGTTTCTTCTTAGTAATACTAATTAATATACTGAGATTATTAGTTTTGAGCTTGAGATAGATTCTCAATTGCAATTTGGCTCAAGTTATATATTCAGAGTAGGTATTCTTTGATAACTTCAATAGTAGAGAGTTTATCTAAGATTCTAATAAGAGTCAGAGAGGTATTTGGATTTTTTTTCTATATTGGTAAAGAATAGAGTTATTCTAAGAGAAGCTTATTTGCTATTATTATAAATAAACTCAACTATAGTAAAGTATTTATACTAATTATCTTGTCTATAGAAAATATAGTTCCTTAGTATTTACTCTAAGGTTTGGTTTATTCTTTCAGTTTGGCTATTAGTTTTAGAGTAAAAGATTATAGATAGTACTAGTTTCATTTCAAGGTATAAGTATAGGGCTTTCTAAAAATGGCTGGTGAATTTTAGGTCTTAGTTACTAATAATAATCTTAGAAAGATCACAATAGTAGAAGATATTATCAAATAAAAGTATAGCAATTTCAGATACTATTATAATTATATAGATAAATATAAAGTGGACTTATTTGCTAAAATAATCTATAAAGACAACAATTACATCCTTTCTATTCTTAGTTCAGAGTAATTATATAATGAAGTTTATAGAGATTTATTTCTAATTAGTAGATAGTACTGAAATGGTATAATAATTTCACAGTCATATTTAGTTTTCATATATTTCATATCTTTTAGCTAGTCCTTTCTTATTATTTCTTGAACATTTTACTATATTCTGGTATCTTCTACTTACTTAGAAATCTCCTCTCAGTGCCTAAATACTACTAGAACATTCTTATCTTTCTTTGGTACTAAGCATCTTATCTTAGCTAGTTATAGAACCTTTTGGAATATTATAGAATTATATTAGTCAGCTTTGCTGAGAATCTATTTCTTAGTATTTCTCTTTCTTTCCAAGATCCTTCTGAATCTTTCTTTCAGATTATGTATAAATATCCTTATTTTCTGCCTGAATAAAGCTCAGAATATTTTCTTCCAAAAATCCTTCAAGAATACTTGAATTTTTAGTATCTCTTCAAGCTACTTTAAGCTTACTAGAACTTCCAGATTTAGCTGCTTTCTCTTAAAGAAACTAGAACTATTACACTTGATAGTAGTAGTGTTATTATTATTATTATTATTATTATTCATAGTAGCAGTGGTATCATTACACCTTACCTTATTAAGAAACCTTATACAAATTCAGAAACCAGTTACAACTAGTCACACAAATCTAAAATAAAACACAAAGAGTCAGCCTACCAGCCAGACCTCTCTACTATAAGAGAAGCAGAAGAACTACAAGTTGGCATAGAGAATATAATTATCTCTATAACCTACCAAATCTAAGTACTTTAAGTACAACTAGATCAGCAGAAAACAAGAACTATAAGTATATCATATCTCACTATAGTACTAGTCAGTTTTAAGTCACTTAAGTCAGATATCTTTGATAGTTACTAAGGAGGACTATCTACAGATACATAGACCTTCCAATTGGACCAATACTTTGAGCTCACAAGAATAGAAGAAGATATGTAAGTTCAATTTGCTGTCATACTTCTCTGAGGAAATGTAGCCATTTAATAGTGCAATCATATCATAACTATATCTATGTACTCAAATGTATGAATCAAAGATTGAGAAGTTTTGAAGAGAGCTCTTTATAAGCAGTTTAAGTCTATTAATGCTACCAAGCTAGCCAGGGACAAGCTAGTGAACATCAAGTAACATAAGTCTATATAAAGCT
This sequence comes from Jimgerdemannia flammicorona, assembly GCA_003990745.1. NCBI lineage: Eukaryota > Fungi > Mucoromycota > Endogonomycetes > Endogonales > Endogonaceae > Jimgerdemannia > Jimgerdemannia flammicorona. The sequence goes on along the minus strand of RBNI01000666.1, from coordinate 11,122 downwards.
ATAATATATAATTTCTGTCAATTTTACTTAAGCTATCAGTAATAGCTGAGAATGAAAAGATAGACTGCTATGTCTGAGGTCTGAAAGGAAATACATGAGTTAAGGTTAAGCTAGAAGAACTATAAAGCCTTAATAAAGCTATGAGGATCACTAATAGGTTTGATATCATCACTTTTAATAATTACTTTGAACCAGAATACTGTAAAAAGAACCACTTCGAGAACTGCCACAGAAACCAACTAAGGACAGTTGGCCCAGCACTTATGGATTTGGATACTATGAACAAAAAGAGCACCAAACTTACCCCTGAAGAAAAGGACCATCTGAAGAAATCTGGAGCCTGTTTCTTTTATTACCAAATAAGATATATCACAATCAAATATCCTAGAAAGACTAGCAAATCTTCTAGACTAGTCACTGTATTGTCCAAAGATATATCTGTCAATCCTACTACCAGTCAACCTAAGCTTAAGATAAGCTTTACCTGAAGGCCCAGGCTCCTCAATATTAAACAGAAGGAGCCATTGGTCTTAACCTATACTCTGTCAAATAAGTTACCATTCTAGCTAAGGGCCAAACTCTAGTGCCTACTGAAATTGCAGTATAATGTCTATATCAGAATTGCACTATGATTAGGACTTAGTGTTAAATATTATTTAGATGTAGACACTAGTATTATTGAGAGAACAAGTTCAAGTTCTACTTATCAACTAGAAGGATTAAGACTATACAGTCAAGAAAGAAGACTAAGTTATACAAATAATCCTAGAAAAAGCCAGTCAATTCAAGATTACAGAAGTTCAAGAACTCCTCAAAACCAAATAAGATCAAAAAGGTTTTAATAGTATCAATTAAGTAGCAAGTCTTACTGAAAATCAAGCTTAAGCTATACTCATTTTCAAAGGCCTAGTTAAAGGAAAAGAAGTTCAAGTACTCATAGACAGTAGAGCTGCAGAGAACTTCATCAATCAGAATCTCATCAAAAGCCTCAAGATCCTCACTAAGTCTATACTCAAGAATAATAGTATAATCACTACAGATGGTACACTGTACCCCATTAAGTCAATTACTGCCAAACTATCCATCAAGATCCAGAAATATTGGAAATAAGTAAACCTCAAGATTGTACTACTAAGAGATCATGATCTGATCTTAGGAAAACTCTGGCTTATAAAATACAACTCAGATATCAATTGATATAAGAATGAAGTCATCTTACTTTAAGATGGAGTCAATATTACTATTAAGACAGACAAGATCACAAGCAAGACCCAGATTGCAATACTGTCAGCCATACAGTACAAGAGAGTACTCAAGAAGGCAATATATATCTTTGTTACAATAGTCTGTTCCAAGAAATAAGACCAAAAACTAGTGCTTCTAAATTAATCAAATCAATTTGAATTGAATTAAATTGAGAGTAATTTAAATTGAATCAAATTGAGGATTTTTCAATTTGAATTGAGTTCAAATTGAATTAAGTTCAAATAGAATTGAGGTCTGATTTGAAATGTTTAAATTAAATTGAGGTTAAAATTTAAAATATAATAACTTGATGAAAATATATCCAAATTTAATAAATATTAGCATGTTGGATTTGCCTTGATAAGACAAAACTAGTATAATAAAGGTTATTAAATTTGGACATATTTTTGTTAAGTTATTGAATTTCAAAAATTTTATTATTGAAATTTAAAGTTGGTGACTTATATCAATCTTTTATTTGTTATTCAATATAACATATTCAGCACTTATAACACTTGTCTGCCATATTTCACTTGCCCAATATATTCTACTTACTTGATATATTTTACTCACCTAATACTCAGTATCTAGTAGCATACCTAATTATAGCAATAGCCAACTGATGGGAATTATTGTAAGGCCTTTTTCTCAAAGATAGATTAGGAGTCAATGAGTTCAACTTCTGGCAAATTTTAGCAAGTCTTTCCATATCATCTACAATTATTACAACTGGTCCAAGGATAGCCTCTTGGCTTTGGGGTGGCTGAGATAACTGAGGCTAGGAGAGCTAGAGCTAGGGGGGCTGGGATAACTGAGGTTAGGGAGACTAAAGCTGGGGGGGCTGGGGTGAGAACCAGGGCCAGGGTGATGACTGGAGCTGGAGGGGTGACTGGGGCAATAGCTAGAGCTAGGATAATGACTAGAGTTGGAGGAGTAACTGGGGTGATAACTAGGGCTGGGGCAATAACTGAAACTGGAGAGGTGATTAGAGCAGTTGAGAGAATTGGGGCAATAGCTAAGATAAATTGCTTAATCACTTTATCAATCATTTTCTTCTTCCTTTTATATTTATATTGAGTAGCATTAATTCTATCAGTTACTACCCAAATGGATATTTTACCAATTATATGATTTATATCTTCAAAATGATTTGAGAGATAGTTGAGATAAGCTTGAATATATATTTTATTTTATTTTTATTAGAGTTTTTTATTTTTTATTTTTTTATTAAAGATGGCAGCTTAGATAGCTTATTTATATATTTTTAATACCAGATCAATAAGTGAACCCCAAGAGCTTCATAAACCATGGTAATGTAATTAGAGCTTTAAATATAGCTGAGAGCCATAGTGATATAATTAATGAGTGAGTCCCAAGAGCTTTAAATATAGCACTAAGAGTATAAGCAAGTCAGAAGATGATACCAAGAGCTGTAGTGATATAATTAATGAGCTAGCTCTAAGAACTTCAAATATAACAGTATGTGTATTAGAAATTATATTTAAATATTATGATATATGGATATATTTATTAGTATTTCAAAATTAAACTATATTTTAAGATATTTCAACTATATTTTGAAATTTTGAGATTGGCTAGCTTATTGCTATACCTTTAAACACATATTCATGAATTATTTCAGGGTCTAAAGTACCTCTTTTAGATACTATAAGATCTTTATCTCTTGAAAAAACTCTCTCTATAGGTGCACTTATTGCTGAGATAGCTAAATAGTTATATACTATTTTTGCTAGATTTGGATAATCTCCACTATAGCCCTAATGTTCTCAATAAATTAAATCAAATTAATAATATTTCGAATTAGACCTATAATATTTCAAATTAGACCAACTTTCTTACCACCAAGACAATGTATCAACTTCTGGTTGAAATTTAACAGTTTCACTTTTCAAATAATTATCTAACTTCTCTTTAGAATTTATCATCAGTTTTTGTCTTTTGTTGTTAAATATATGTTCAGATAGCTCAGCAATATCATTGACATTAATGTCATCTCCTATTTCAGTATAATCTTCAGAACTTATATAATAAACTAATAGAGAAGATGGAAGAGCATAGTTTTTTTTATAGACTGTACAAATAGTTGTTTCAGTCACTTTAATCCAAATAGTTTCCTAATTATAGTTTGAATAATATTATAGTTTAAGCCTGAGATCAAGAACTGGTTTTCAGGTTTTCATTATAAATTTCAAAATGAATTTGTAGTTCAAAATTTCAAAATAGTCTTCAGCAATAAGTAAATTTCAAAATATTTACTTATTAGTATCAATATAATAAATCAGATAATCTATCATTGAATAGTATTTCTTCAACTTATCAATAACTACTGTTAGCACCTATTGAATGAGAGTATTCAGCTCTCTAGTTTCTTCTGGTTCTGCTGTATAATTTCAAAATACTTTGACATTATCCTCTAACATATCTAGTAGAAAGTTATAAATCAGAATAGCAGAATAAATTGTTGAATATTTTTGCTGAGTTGTAAGATCTGTTATATATTAAAAACTCTTTAATATCAAAATAATATCTTTTAGCAACTACTAAGTATAATCTCTAATAATATATTATCATAAATCTTTATTAGCTATAACTGTTGAATTTAAGGGCTATTAATAAAAATTAATTCATTAGATTAGACTTAGACATAATTATAGACCTATATCATCTATATACTTAACCAACAAATTAAATATAATTAAATATAATTATCTCTGATAATTTAATAACTCATTCAATTATCAAATATGTTGAGTTCTACTAGTCTTAATATCTAAAATAAGTTCCTTTGGATTGTTGATTTTATAGACTTTATATTATGTAATAAATCTCTCATAATACTATAGTAATGACCAAATCTTGATAATACTCATTTAGAGACTTGAAATCATTTCTCTATTATCATCAGTCTTCAGATAGATTAAAAATATTTAAATAGCCAGATTAATAATATGAGCCATATAGTATATATATTGTATTGGCTAATAGTTGAGACTATGATTGAACTCCATTCTAATTGTTTGAAAAAATATATTATTATTGGATATATTGTCTGTTGTTATAGTCAATATCTAGAGTAAAAAATCAATAATTCAAAATGTAAGATAACTGTTTTTCGAAAACCTGATCTTTATTGAAACCTCTATAAAAAAAATCTAATCTTTTTCAAAAACCCAATCTTTCAACCTTTTTCAAAAACCTGACCTTTTCAAAAACCCATTCTTTTTTGAAAACTCAACCTTTTTTAAAAATCTGATCTTTTTAAAAAAAACTCATCCTTTTTTGAAAACCTGATCTTTTTTGAAAATCTGATCTTTTTGAAAACTCTTTTTAAAAGGCTCACTCACTTTTTACATATCATTGTCTGTATATCAAAATCTCAAACATAACTCTCAAAGGTATCAGTAAGGTTTTCACTAGAATGAGATCTCAATAGCTTAATAAAATTAATTAATATATAGTTAAGTTACCAATTTTAACAAATCTAATATACATTAATTCTAAGAAATATATGCATATTTCAATAGTAAAGAATATTTGATCTAGTATATTCTATTTCAAAATAAATTAAATTGAAATGAGATTAATTTGAAATATTGGAATTAGTATTTAAAGTTAAATATTAGATCTTACCTATAGTATAATTTTGATAGTACATATTGTAATTTCTTTGAAAGACTAGTTTAATTTCACTTTATATATATAGTTTCAGCAGAAGAAATAGTAATATCTGGTTTTAAAAGACAAAAAAGATCTCTCAGCTCTAAATTCTCAATAACTATGAAAGGCTGACTGTCATAGATAATCTAGTAAACAAGTATATAATATAGATTCATATTATTAAGTAGATAGACTTTGTCTTGATAATAGATCAGATTGTCCTCAATAGTATATATATCCTTGAGCTTGTTTGAGTAAACTTTAGTAATAATATATCTTCTTTATAAGCTTGTCTGATTTGGTCTAGAAATTCTAATACCAAGGTGACTTACATGATTATAGTGATGTCTAGGTATCTGAATAAGGTATCTAGTACTATAAGTATCTTGCCAGGCTTGTAGATGATCATTGAATTAAAGGTTTGAAGCTTTAGGCTTTACTTGACTTATAGATATGACAGAATAGGTTAAGTGTTGATATACTTAAGAGATTAATAGTCAGCAATAATATCAAACTCAATATCTTTTAGATAGTATCACTAGTAGTCTAGTATATATATTATTACTAGTAGCTCCTTCTCATAAGTAGCTAGCTTTTGTTTGGCTGGGGTCAACTTGCAGAACTCAAAGGCAATAGAGTTATATTTCTTACCATTATCTTATAACAGAACTACTCCAATAGCAAAATTTGATATATTAGTAGTAATGGTAAATTTTAGACTTAGATCTGCATTATGTAGAACTAGAGTATAGGTTAGGTAGTTCTTGAGTTCTTAGAAGACTTATTAATAGAAGATATCACAGATATAGGATATATAGTAATTAGAGTGAGGGGCCTTCCTCATGAGGTTAGTCAGTGGTTCAGCAATATTAGAAAAGTTTCTAATAAAGTAATAGTAGTAGCCAGCTAGACCAAAAAAAGACCAAAGTTTTATGAGATTTAATAGAATAGACCATTCTTAAATTATCTCTATCTTGTATAGATCTACTTGAATTCTTTATATAAAGACAATGTGGTTAAGATATTCAACTTATTCTTTGAAAAATTCACACTTCTTGAGCTTTGTATATAGTTTATATTTTCACAAGATCTCCAAGACTACTCAGATATACTTGAGATATTCTTCTTTAGTTGTACTAAAGATCAGGATATGGTCAAGATATACTAATAAGAAGATAAATAGTTGGTCCTTGAATATCTTATTTATAAGAGTCTGGAATATAGTAGGTGCATTGATAAGATCAAATACTAGAACTAGAAATTTATAGAAATTATAAATATAGTCTTAGAAATATCTTCTAGCTTGATTCAGATTTAGTGGTAACCTGACATAAGATCCAACTTGGTAAAGTACTTGACATTCTTGAGAGCATTAAAAATTTGATCAATCAAGAGTAGTAGATATCAGTTCTTAACTGTAAGCTTGTTGAGTACTCATTAGTCTATAATATTTATAAGATATCATCCTTCTTCTTAATAAATAAGACTAGTGAGCTATAGGGAGACTTACTTGATTGAATGACTTCTCATATAAATAACTCTTCTAGTTCCTTCTTGACTATTTTGATCTTGAGAGGTGATGTATTTTTTTTTGAATAGTATAGCTTCTGAAATTAGTTTAATTTTATGATTAACTTCTTATATAAGTGGTAGATCAGATAGCTTGTCTGGAAAGATAGCTTTGAATTCTTCAAGTAATAACTTAATACTTTCATTTATTGATAGCTTCTTGTCTTATTTCTTAGGATAGACTATTGCAACAAAAGCATACACTATCTTCTTATAAGTACACAACCTCTAAGCCACTAAAATTACATATTACTCTCAGAATAAATCTGGAAATTATATAAGATCACAAAGCTGAGTCAAATCAAAGTTACAGAACACAAAGCTGAGTCAACTCAAAGTCATGGAATACAAGATTTACAAAAACAGAATCTTACCAATCAGGACTGAATATATATATATCAAGTACTTAGATATATTGAAACAGAGAACTATAACAAACTAAACAAACAATCACAACTCTTAAACATATACACAATCATGACCACTAAGATCTACAACTACATCTGTACTAATATTTTACACTTTCTCTGCCCCTTATGAATATTCATAGCCTGGTACCTCTTTACTTCATAGAAGTCCAATAGAATACTCTGAACATGCTCAGTAAAGCTCACCAAATCAGACAAATCTCAAGCTACTATCAGATTGGCTGTCTCCTAGAAGATATAGTTAAACACCACTATGACTCAGACATTACTCAGATGTCTCAATACTAGAAACTCATTGTCTGCAAACACTGAGAACTCTTTTATGAGTACAGCACCTTTATTCTCCATATCTGAGTTACTACTGCTAAAATGATTGCTACTCTATTCTATGGCCAAATTAATAATATAATACAAGAACTCAACCATAAGTATATCAAGTACATTCAAACTATAGACAGAACCTTCCTACACTCTGATGACCACATCCTACAAATATCTCAAGTTAGATATGCCATAAAGGATATCTATGATATAATCTAGTTCAATAATAATAAAGTAGAAGATAATGATCTCTCTGATACTGACATGACCTCCAGCCAAGAATCTCTGTCAGCTCTGATCACTCCACCAATCTTGGTAATGAACTTATAACAGTTCATAACTATCTATGAGACCTATTAAGATAACAACTACTGATATAAGTACTAATCTGCATTCACACCTAATTATTTTAACTATAATGAAAAGATCAGAGAATATAACCCATATCTCCAGACAATCCTTGAGATTGAACTGACAACTCCACCATCTGAGTATAAGTGACATAAAGAATAGCTGTCAGCTTACTATAACTTAGCAACATATAATGCTACATATAACCTACAGAAGATATACAAATAGTAAATCTAATGAAAGTAAAGATAATATATCTCTCTTTTACTTACTAACTCCATATCCAGTATATGAGACAGATGATACTATTCTGTGAGATAGTGATATAGTTCTAATGTATTGAATAGAGAGATATCATCCCAGAACTCCTCTTCTTAGATGACTATTTCATTAGAGATAATATCATCAATAGTGATCTTATTAAAGACTATCCAGATAGTATCTAAATCTATAGATAACTTAGCAGTCATTAGTATAGTTAGATTAGTTTCATACAATGTGACTGCATACTGACTCAGCAAGATACTAAGTACTATATCCATATTTAGCATAGTCTAGATAGTCTTTTATTAGTATAAATATCTGCTCTCTCAGACCTCAGAATCTCAGATATAAATAGATCCAAATATACAAGAACTCCTGAACACTTCTCCATATTATTACTTCATATAATTACTCCTAGTATAGCAATATTATGAATAGCAAATAAACCTATTTAATAATCTACAAACTACTCTAAAGTAAATCTATATGTATCTTATTAGGTCTCACTCCTAACCATATCATGAAATTTCCTAATTGAGTATTATCTGTAGTGATATGTTGATTCAACTAAGCTGGTCTTAGTTTTTTAAACTTTCTAAAATATGGAAAATTCTGAACATCCAGAACTAGTTTAAAAAAAAAGAAACTTTAGTTAAGATATTAATCTGATCTTAAAATCAATAAGCATAGAGGATATACTCCATATGAAATTAATCTTGATTTTAAGAAAACAGTCTTCCAGAATATTCCAAACTTTCAGAAAATTCTTTTAGAACTATATAATAGTACTTTTATAAGTAACCCTCTTATACTTCTTAAGCACTTTCTTATATTATATTACTGATAATATTGCAATCTGGATTTTGCTCATAGTCTTACATATCTATCTTAATAGTAATATTGACTCCTTCTTAAAGTAAAGTAACTTTATTCTTATACCAATTAATATTCAGATTATATTTGGTAAGATAGGGTTTTTTTAAGATCAGATTATAATCTCCTAATAGAGTCTACTTATTCTCAATATTTCTGGATCTTAATGGGTAGTTTGGCTATAATTGACTTGATAGAATATAGTGTACTATCTGTAGTAACCACACTATCATTCTTGAGTACAGATTTAATAAGGATCTTGAGGTTTTCAATGAGGTTCTGATTGATGAAGTTATCTATAGCTCTACTATCTATAAGTACTTAAACTTCTTTTTCTTCAACTAGATTTTTGAAAATAAGTATAGCTTGAGCTTAATTTTTAATAAGACTTGCTACTTGATCAGTATTACTAAAATCTTTTTGGTCTTACTTAGTTTCAGATAGTTTTTGAACTTTTATAATCTTAAGTTGACTGGTTTTTTCTAAGATCATTTATATGACTCAGTCTCCTTCCTTAACTATATAGTTTTGATTCTTCTGATTGACAAGTAAGACTTGAACTTATCCTTGATAGTCTGAGTCAATGATACCAGTACCAATATCTAAATAATATTTGATACTGAGTCCTGATCATAGTACAATTCTGATATAATGTCTTTCAGAACATTAGACTGAAATTCTAGTAGATATTAGAGTTCAGCCTTTGGCTGGAATAGTGATTTACTTGATAGAGTATAGATCAAGACCAATGGCTTCTTCTAATTAATATTGAGAGATCTGGATCTTCAGATGAAGCTTCTTGATCTTGAGTTCAGATTGACTAATAGTGGAGTTGACAGGTATATATCTTTGGACAATATAGTGACTGGTCTTGATGATTTACTAGTCTTTTTAAGACATTTGATTACAATGTATCCTATTTAGTAACAGAAGAAACAAGCTTCAGATTTTCTCAAATAGTCTTTTTCTTCTAGAGTGAGCTTAATATTCTTTTTGTTCATAGTATCTAGATCTATTGATACTGGGACAACTACTTTGGATTAGTTCTTGGGATGGTTTTTGAAATAGTTCTTTTTGTAGTATTCTAGTTTAAAGATAATGATATCAAATCTATTAGTAATTCTCATGGTTTCATTGAGAATCTATAGCTCTTCTAGTTTAACTTTGACTCATGTATTTCTTTTCAGATCTTAGATATAGTAATCTATCTTTTCATCTTCAGTTATTGCTAGTAGTTCAAGCAGAATTAATAAGAATTATATATTATAACTTTTCACAGACTTGAGTTGCTTAATGTTCACTAGCTTATCTCAGGCTAACTTAGTAGTATTAGTAGACTTGAACTACTAATGAAGAGCCTTTTTGAAGGATTTCCAATCTTGAACTCTTATATTCAAATAAATAGTAGTAGTTATGATATAATTATATTACCAAATAGCTGTATTCTCTCAGAGAAATATAGCAGCAAATTAGACTTATATGTCTTCTTCTATTCTTATAAGTTCAAAGTATTAGTCCAACTAGAATGTTCATATATCTGTAGTCAGTTCTTCTTAGTGACTATCAAAAGTATCTGACTTAAGTGACTTGAAGCTGACTAATATAGCAATAGGATGTAATATAACTATAATTCTTATTTTCTGATATTCTAGTTATACTTGTAGTTATCAATTCTGGTGAGCCATAGAAGTAATTATATCCTCCAGATTGACTTATAGTTTTGTATTATTTACTTCTTCTATAACAGAGAGGTCTGGATAGTAGACTGATTCTTCAGTGTAGCTCATTTCAGACTTATATAACTAGTTGTAACTAGTTTCTAAATTTATATAAGGTTTCTTAATAAGATAAGATATAATGATACTACTGCTATTAAGTATAATAGCTCTAGTTTCTTTAAGAGAAAGTAGCTAAGACTGATAATTCTGGTGGCCTTAAAGTAGCTTGAAGAGATATATAGATTCAAGTATTCTTAAAGGAATTTTAGAAAAAAGTATTCTAAGCTTTATTCAAGTAGAGAATAAGAATATTTATACAGAATCTGAAAGAAAAATCTGGAAGGATCTTAGAAAAGAAGAAAAAAGCCAAGAAATAGATTCTTAGTAAAGATGATAAATAGAATTCTATAATGTTCTAAAAGATTCTATAACTAGCTAAGATAAGATACTTAGTACTAAGAAAAGACAAGAATACTCTAGTGATATCTTAGTACCAAAAGAAGATTTTTAAATATTTAGAAGATACTAGAACATAAAAAAAGACTAGAGAAAAGATGTAAAAAAGTACTAAGACTAAGATATAATAGTGAAATTGTTATAATATTGAACTATTTGAGATTTTAGAAAAGTATAGACCTATTGTATATAAGCTGAATCTCTCTTTTTTTTTTTTTT
>RBNI01000665.1:0-28042 GCA_003990745.1 Jimgerdemannia flammicorona | reverse complement strand
TTTTGGGGGGGGGGGGAAGAGCGAAAGTTTGGACAAAGCCTTTTGCGCAGGCTGTCAAAGACGACGGAGAATACGGGGGAGACATGTAGTTCTATTTCTGTTATTGGATGGACGAAATATAAACCCTCTCTCTCTTTTTCATAGAATATATAAAATGAAACCATTTAGAAATCACTGTATGGTGCACAGGTTTACAATATAATTATGATACCAGCATAATCCCGTGTCTTGCAGTTGTGGGTCTGCCCATGTGGATTAAACATAGATGAAATGTAAATTCTCTCTCTCTATTTCTATAGGATATTGTGACAAACCAAAATGTACCACCTGAATTATAACTTAGTCAGATGACATGAACACATAGCATAGTAACTAGACACAGCAACCATTGCTGCAGAAAACTGTATAGATAGTCAGACTACCAGATAAGGTATACCTGTGCTGAACCTACACACCTGTGCTGAACTAGCATACCTACCATAGATAGCAATCTATAATTAGCAATGTAGTAACCAGATAGCAACCAGAACTGTATAAAATATCCCAGAGATAAGAGTGAATAAACCTCAGTCTGAAAATTCAAAGCAAAAGACAAGTCTGCCTACTATACTTTGAGAGGAACTCTACAGCCACTGCTAGGAGATTGTGAGCTTTGCCATTTCTACTCCAGTCCACTTTCTGATACAAAAGATTAGTTCACTTGCTAGATAAGTCTGAAGATTTACTACCAAAGTTCAAAAAAGAACTTTGCCACCATTTGAGTAATCCACCACTTAAGGAATGAGCTGCCATTTTCAAGAAAAAGTCTACCATATTTTTGGTTTGCTTACCAGATAAGCCTGAAGAGAAACTAATATTCCCAGAGAGCCTGCCTTAAGAAACCTTGCCACAAGCCAGTCTCTTGATACAACTTTACAGTAGAGCCAGTCTAACAATATAACTCTATATAAATGAAGCCAGTCTTTGATATAACTTGCCAAGAATCCATGACATCTGAGTTATCTGAGTTATTTATACCATCTGAGTTATTTATCTATTTCCAGTGAGAAGAATCTATACCAGTACAATTCTCAGTAAGCTGATTCAAGAGAATCTGCACCAAATCGAGTTGTCTGCTAAATTGTATAAAGAAACCATCAAATTATCAGATCATTATATATAAAGAACCTACTGTACTATATAGAGATTATTATGCTACATAAGAGATTGTTATATAGAAATTGTATACTTTTGGAATCTGATCATTACACAGAAATTACATACTTTTGGAGATCATTACACTATACCAAAATTGTCTACTACATATACAAAATACCACTATACCCCAAGAACCATCTTAATAAGAAAATCACTCACAGATATCTAGTTTTGACTATTATACCACTAAATATCAAGAATATTTTATTGCTTTTAATAAAGTAACTAGAGGCTCAAGCCAAACTACATTAACCCCCAATCTTGTAATTTGCCTCCATTGAGCCAGATATATTATATTTGAGGACTCAACTGGGAAGATTTCAAAATTGACATGACTTTTCAGCTCACAAGAACCCACAGTCAAACTGGATATATTTGATACAACACCAATCTCTGCCACTATAGGAGAATTAGTTATTACCAGTATTTGGACAGAAAGAGAAGTAATAACTTTAAGACTTACTAACTATACAGCATCAGAAGGATCCCAATAAGAACTAGAAGCCAGTATAGCCCAAAATCCTCAACTAGAACAACTAGATGACATAGGAGGCCTTGTTAGAAATTTTGAAGAACTTGCCCAAGAACTAGAAGATCTTATTATACAAGTCTGAAATCCTGCAGCCAGACACTCTACAGCAGTTCCACCAATCTCACCCATTGAATCTTTACCACCAGCTCTTGCAGAATTAGAAGTAGCTCCTTTAAGAATACCTAGGCTTATTCTACTTTATCTAAGGTCCAGAATACTATCCTCAAAATACCCATACACCTTCATCTCCAGTGATAGTTCAGAAAGCGAATCAGAGTCAGAATCTGAATTGGAATCTAGACCAGAACCAGAATTAGAAGAAAGTGATGATGAAATGGCTACCTTATTGCCCACTTTTGCAAGATATCCAGAGGAAGACCCTAGAGAATTCCTTGATAGAATTGAAGGAATTGCAGCCCTGAGGAATCTCTCCAATGAAAGAAAAATTGCCATCTACAAGATCTAGCTCAGAGAATCAGTTAGAGGAATTTTCTATCAAACAACAAATGACCCTCACTCAGAACTGGTAATGCAAATACAAGCAACAACATCTTATAAGCTAGAATATATAGTCACAGTCCACTGGCTCATCAAAAAATATGCAGGAAATGAAACCTGCCATAAGGCTCAAGAATCCATCATAGAGATGAAGATGAATCTTAGAGAATTACCCAGAGCCTTCTTTACTAGAATTTAGAAAAGAATACATATAGTCAGGTTCAATGCTACCAACTAAGATATCATAGGTCTGATGATCTTTATAAATAGAATTCCCCAAACATTGCCCAGTATGTCTATACTCTAGACATCAGAAGGTCTGAAGAGTAAGTTGATATAGTCTAAGAATTCTTTAATATTAGATAAAAAACTATCTGGAGTAACCATAATAAGAAGGATGATAAAGAAGACATTCTGGTCAAAGCCCTATAAGGACTCCTTCAAGGACAAGAAATATCTGAAGAAAGAAGGCCAGCTAAGGAAGGAAAGAAAGATAGGAGTGAAATCCAAGACCTTAGTTCCAAGTTGGACTGATTGGTTGGATAAATTGAAAAACTCACTATATGCAAAAATCAGAGTTATCAAGATAACAGAGGATATCCAATATAAAGGAACTAAGGTTATCTATCTAGAGATAATAGAAGCTATCAGCAAGAAGAAAGAAGATACTCTATCTGAGACAGAGCCCAAGTCTAATACTTCTACTGTAGATAATTCAGATACTATACCACTGAATGTGATAATAAAAGAAGTGACCAAAGGGATTCAGAACCACTAAATTGAAGGAATTAAATCCAGTACAAGAAGACTGAAGTCTATCCTGTTGAGAATTTTGAAGAAAAAAGCAATAGTGAAGACTATAGTGACCTAGACTTATACTCAGTCAAAGTCAGCACCTGAAAGACAGTTTATCCAGTAGAGAAAAGGAAGAGATCTGTTGGAAGGCCATCCAGGAATATCAGCAAAAGAATCATCCAAGAAAAAGATGAAGAACATGAAGAGGAGCAAGTAGAAATATCTCTTCAAACTCTCTTACCTTTTGTCTCTGAGACAAATGAGTTGCTACTAGAGGATGAATAAATGGAGCAAGAAGAATAGAAGCCTGCTACTCTAAAGCCTAAAAAGAAGTATATTCTGAAGACCATGCCCAGAGATATCTATAATGAAGCCTGGCAGAAGATTCAAGAAGCTAAGATAAAAGTCTCTCTCCTACAGTTCCTGCAACTAATACCAGCTGGAGTCTGAAACAAATTGCTGAGGACTACCAGGTCTAGCATTGGTCAAGTTCCAATCCCATAGCAAGAGTCAGCCCCCACACCTATCTAAGCAATAGAGAGATATATCAGCACCTACTTACATAAAGATATTAGAGAACAAAAGATGAAGATCCTCATAGATATAGAAGCAGCTATCTATGTTATTGCCAAACAATTCCTAGATACCCTCCAATGGCCCATTGATGGACTATTCAATCTCAGTATCATAGTAGCAGATGGAGCCCAAACTCAATCCCTTAGAGAAGTATGAAACATTACCATCTCTCTTAGATACATTCAGTTCTCTATCTTGAAAGCTATTATTACTGAAGCTATCACCTATAACATGATTCTTAGTACTAACTGAATGAAGGAAATGAATGCAGTTGTTGATATTGGTCAACAAGTACTCAAGTTTGACTATTGAGGCAAGAAGTATAGAGTTAAGGTGACTAGCTATAAGCAATTGAAGAAGAAGAAAAAGGTCACTATTCAGGAGGAATATGCCAGTAGTGAATAATCTACCATAGAAGAGGAGGAAGAATCTGAAGATAGAAATGATCCCAGACTCAATCTTTAGATCAACCTAGTGGATGATAGGCCAGAAGACAATATATGGGCCAAGAATACCATCTCTATTACCATTAGAGCCATTATATGAGAAATCAAATGATGCTCTACCTGCCTCAAGAGACACAAGTGCTCTGAGCACTCCTCCAAGATCATTGGGATAAGAAATTTGCCTGGCACAGCCTGCCCTGAGTGCAGAAGAAAGAAGAAGAAATACAGACATGTTTCAGAAATACCTGCAGCCAAAGCTACAGAAGTACAAGTAATTTAGAGTCAAGAATCATCTGAGGAAGAAGAAACCCCTAAACAGGAGGTTCCTGAACAAAGAAGCCCTGAAGAAGAAGAGGTCCCTGAACTCATTCCCTGGGATGACCCTTGCTAGACACTATCTGAAGATAACAACTCTTGGAATATGGATGAAGAATTCAGCACAATCTCCATTATTCCTAAGAAAGAAACTCACCAAGAAAGAGCTTTTTGGCTAAAAAGATGTCCACACCAAATGATCTTCCACTCTTCCCAAGACTACTACTATTAGTACCATCTACTAGACTAGTAAGAGAGACAGAGACCCCAAAGACCAGAACCCCTGGCTACAGTTGCACAGTCAACTACCTTCCAAGAAGTTATCACTAAGTTGCAAAATTGATTTAGAGGACAAGGCCTCTTTACCTGAACAGAAGTATACCCCTTGTCTACTCTTCTCACAACTTATGACTAAGATGGGTACTAATTCCCAAGATAATAAGAAATCAACAACTGGGAACATCACTTCTGAGTAATGAGATATTGCAATTATAGAAGACACCCAGACTGCTAAGACTGCAGATATCAGAAGATTCACCTCAGTTATAATATTGTGATCTATACCTTGAAGAGAGGAGATAATAGAGGCCAGATCTGAAAAAGCCAGACCAAGAAGCTAGAAAGAAGGACCCTTAAGATCTATGATTTAGGAGAAGACATCCTAGCTCTCATCAGATATACAATCTGCCAAGAATAGATAGAAGATGCCACCAACTTCATGGAAGCCCTAGACTCTATAGGAAGAAGAGAAATAAACTATCTCTGAGACCCCTCTACTGGAGCCAGATGGCCATATCTCAACCTCAGAGCCTGGAGGCTCTCTGCTAGTAGAGTCTCAGCCCAAGAATAGCCCAAACTCAGTAAAGATATTATCCAGTATGCCCTGCTATATCCTAAGGCCAAACCCCTGACCAAAGCCCACTTAGAATATATATATAGGATATGATTTTCATAGTCTGGAGGATGAATCCATCAAGCTTGGAAAAATATTCATAATCAGAACTGGACTAGCCATGCAGCCATCTCAAGGAACTTACATCCAACTGACCTCAAGGTCTGGACTTGCCAGACAAAGAATAACTATAGAAGGAGAAACTATTGACTCAGAATATATAGGCAAAATCAAGGTCATCCTACACAACAGTAGTATAGAATGGTACTAAATTATTAGAGAACAGAAGATTGCTCAAGCAGTCTTCATGAAGGTCAAGATCCCACAATTATAAGAAGTTCTCAAACTGATTGAAGAAATAAGACAAGCCAAAGGATTTGGAAGTTCAGACAAAAAGAAAGTACATCTCCTTCAAGTCAACCACCTCAAGAGAAATATTCTCTAGCAAATATACTACCAGCTAGTCAAACTGCATAAGAATCTTATTCTGGAGCCTGGAGAGCAAATCACCTTCAAAATCTTTGTACTACCTGACCCCAGAAATCTCTTTTTTGAACCTAATGAAGATATCCCACACCTGGATATAGAAGGACATATATTTTCTGATAAGATGAATCTAGTATACTTCCAAGTAACCAACCAAAGTTGAGAGACTATCATCTTGCCAAAAGGAATCATCATAGGATATCTGGTGTCTTTTCTCAATCAAACTCATAGAGAAGTTTATGAACTGAACTTATTGGGAAATAGCAAAAGGTTCCAGAAGAAAGAAAAGACCCCTCTGTGACCCAGGAGACAGTGAAGCCTTCTACCAAATTGGAGAAGAATTAACACCTCAGCAATAGCAACAATTAGTAGAACTTCTCAATAAATATCAAGATATCTTCACTACTAATTATGGCAACCTGCTATATAACCCATCATATCACTATAGCATAAATACAGAAAATGTAACACCCATCTGACAGAAACTCTATAGAATACCCCATCACCTAAGGATATTTGAAAAGGAGCACATTCAAGAACTCTTCGACAATAGAGTCATCTGACCTTCAACTAGCCCTTGGGCCAGCCCAATACTTATTGTATCAAAGAAAAGAGGATGGAGACTCTATGTAGATTACAGGAAACTCAATTCAGTCACTGAAAAAATATCTATCCTTTACCTAGAATCAATGACCTCTTGGACTAGTTATAAGATGCCAGATACTTCAGCAATATGGACCTTTTCACAGGATTCTACAAGATTCCTATAGACCCAAAAGATATTCAGAAGACAGCCTTCCTTGCTCTAGGAAAACTGTTTGAGTACCTTTGAATGTCTTTTGGACTTTGCAATGCACCCCCCATATTCTAGAGGATGATGAATTCAGTCTATACCCCTCTGATCCACTACTGCCTAATTGTATATATGGATGATTCTAACATCTATTCAGCAAATTTCAAGGAACACCTACACTATCTAGAAGAATTCTTTAAGCTCACCTATAAGAACCATCTGAGACTCAATATCAAAAAATGCAATTTTGAAAAACAGAAACTTGAATTTCTTAGATTCATAGTTTTAAAAGAAAAAACCCATACAGATTCAAAGAAAACAGAAAAGATCAACAATTGGCCAGTACCCAAGACCTCAAAGGAAACACTATCATTTCTGATACTAGTATCCTACTACAGAAGGTTTATCAAGGACTTTGTCCAAATTACTGCCCCAATTTGAATTCTTCTCAAGAAAGAAGTAGCTTATAAATAGATAGAATCATAAAAACTAGCCTTCAAGGAACTCAAGCACTGTATGACTATAGTACCAATCCTTGTCTGCCCTAATTTACAGAAGCCATTTATCTTATATACAGATACTTTCAAAGATGGCCTAGAAGTAGTTCTAGTCTAAGATAGATCTAACCAATAGCACTATGATAGCTTATGCAAGCTGAGCTACCAATTAGCAGCAGATGAACTATGGCAGCACCAAATTGGAATACCTTATAGTCATATGGGTGATTACCCTATTCAAGCATTACTTTATCAAGAAAAGGTTCACCCTGATTATAGACCATGCAGTCCTCAAATGGCTATTCAATTACAAAAAACCTACTAGAATTCTAGCTTGCTAGATCCTTATCCTTTAGGATTACAAAATTACCATTATTCACAAAGCAGAGAAAGCTCACAACAATATTGATATACTTTCCTGCCAGTTCCAATGAACCAGAAGAAGAGTGTTCCAAGGAACTACACTCTAAAGGAAGCTCCTCTGTAAGCGCACAATCTCTAAGCCACAGAAATCACATATCACCCTCTGAACAAGCCACTGAAATCACACGCGATCTCTGAACAAATCTGGAAATCACCTGCAAGATCACGAAGCTGAGTCAAACAGAAGTCACAGCATATAAAGCTGAGTCAATACCAAGTCACGGAATACAAGATTTACACAAATGGGACCTTACCAATCAAGAACAAATGCATATATACCGAGCCCCAAGATGTGTTGAAATAGAAGAACCAAAACAAACAACAACCACAACTTCCAAACACACAAACATGACCACTGAGATCTACAACTGCATCCACACTGACATTTGGAATACCATTGTCAACTGAGCCACACCCCCTCTGCCCCTCATGAATATCTATAGCCAAGCACCCCTCTACTTCGTGGAAGCCCAATGGAATGCCCTGAATATGCTTAATGAAGTCCACCGGATTGGACAAATCTCAAGCTACTACCAGATCAGCCGCCTCCTGGAAGACATGGTCGAACACCACTATGACACAGACATTATCCAGATGTCTCAACACCAGAAGCTCATCGCCCACAAACACCGAGAACTCTTCTATGAGTACAGCACCTTTATTCTCCACCTCTGAGTTACTACCAGCGAAATGGTTGCTATCCTATCCTATGGCCAAATCGACAACATGATATAAGAACTCAACCACAAGTATCTCAAATATGTTCAGACTACTGACAGAACCTTCCCGCACCCTGACGACCATATCCTGCAAATGCCCCAAGTCGGATATGCTATAAAGGACATCTACGATATAATCTGATTTGATAAAGATGAAGCAGAAGACAATGATCCCTCTGATGCCAACATGACCTCAAGCCAAGGATCTCTACCAACCCTGATCACACTGCCAACCTTGCCAATGAACTTACAACAGTTCATAACCACATACAAGACTTATTGGGACAATGACCACTGGCACGAATACCAACCTGCATTTACCCCCGATTATTTCAACTACAATGAAGAGACTGGAGAACACAATCTGTACCTTCAGACAACCCTCGAAGTCGAACCAACCACTCCACCACTGGAGTATGAGCAACATGAACTACAGCTGCCAGCTTACTACAACCCTGCAACTCATAGTGCTGTAACCTATAGAAGGTATGCAGACAGTGAATCCAATGAAAGCAAAAATGATGCACCACTTCTTCGCCCACCAACACCTTATTCAGCATATGAGACAGATGATGCTATCTTGTGGAATGGAGATGAAGTTCCAATGTATTACTACCTTAGTGAACAAGGAGAAGTAATCTGTGAACCACTTTTCTTAGATGACTACTTCATCAGAGATGAGCAATCGATGGTGATGTCATTGAGGACTATTCAGACAGTACCTAAAACCATAAATAGGTTAGCAGTCATAGTATAGTTAGATTAGCCTTATATGACATGACTGTGAACTGACTCAGTAGTCAGACAATCTCTTGACATATCAGATCACACTTGTACTATGTGACTGCATTCCGACTCAGCAAAGCACTTAGTGCTATACCCATATTTAGCATAGTCCAGATAGCCCCTCACTAGTATAAATACCCCCTCCCCCAGACCTCAGAATCTCAGACCTGAACAATCTGAACACAACTCCTAAGCACTTCTCCACAATATTCCCTCATACAACTACTCCTAGTATAGCAATATCATGAATAGTGAATAAATCTATTTAATAACCCACAAACCACTCTTAAGTAAATCCACTCCCCATTAGGTCTCACTCCTAACTCCATCATGAAATTTCCTAATTGGGTATTGTCTGCAGCGATACACCAATTCAACTAAGCTGGTCTTAGTTTCTTGAACTTCCTGAAATATGGAAAATCCTGAACATCCAGAACTAGTCCAAAGAAAGGACTTTGGTTGAGATGTCAACCTGATCTTGAAATCAATAAGCATAGAGGACATACTCCATATGAAATTGATCTTAACCATAAGAAAACAGTCTTCCAGAATAACTAGAACTTCCAGAAAACCCTTCCAGAACTATATAATGGTTACCCTAAAAAGCAACCCTCTTACATCCTCAGACCATTAAGACACAAGAAGATCTCATCTGAAAAGAATATTGGAAAGTCCATCAAGGACAGATAAATATAGAAGAAAAGCTATGAATGATATATCAACATTGGTCCAACCTTAGGATTTAAGTCTGAGACATACTCAAGAAATGTGATACTTGCCAGAAGTATCAAGAAAGGAAGAACTACCAAGTACCACTGTAACCAATTATATCATCAGATAATATCTTTCAAAGATAGGAAGTAGATGTAATTGGATCTCTATCAGTTATACCAAGAAGAAACAAGTATATTCTTATATTTGTGGATCATTTGATCAAGTGGCCCAAGGCTTTCTCAATAGAAATCACAAATGTCTTAACTATTGTAAGCCTTCTCCATAGACTTGCCCTCAGATATGGACCCTCAGAAGAACTCATCTCTGACTGAGACACAGAGTTCATCAATAACATAATTATAAGTTATACTCAAATTTACAAAATCTACCTCAAATAGTCCACATTATACTATCTCCAGACCAATGGTATAATAGAAAGAATAAACCAGACTATAAAGAAAGAACTTACCCAAGTCAATCCTATCAACTGGGACCTTTGCTTATCTGAGATCCTATGGGAAATTTGGAATACCCCTGCTATCTCCACCAAACAAAAGCCATTCAAAATGATATTTACCAAGAAAACCAGAACTGCTGACTATGAGAATCTTAAAAACCTTCTCAAGAAGACAGAACAGTTATATAATCAGACCCAAGTTCAGATTATCAAAGCCCAAGAAAGACAAAAGAAGTACTATAATCAGAAGTAGAAGGATCAGGAGATCAAGATTAGAGATCAAGTACTAGTTTGGAGAAGCATAATTGAAATAAATTTTGCTACCAAACTGAAGCCCAAGTGGAAAGAACCTTATCTTGTATATAATATCAGAAGAACCAGCATCTATTTAAGAAGTATGGATAGACAAACCCTAAGGATACCAGTATACATCAATCACCTTAAGATATATCTCTCTCTATATCATAAATCAGAGAGTTAACAACTGCCTTCAGACCCTTATCCTTAGCTCATTTCAATCACTATCAGTTTCTCTACTCCAATTCCAAGAAGTCAATAGGAATATCTTCTAGAAAATTTGGATTTATCAAGAGAATCTTATTCTGGTCAGATGATTGCTACAGGTCCATCAACTTCAGACCTATTATATAATTGGAGAACAATTGCAGAACCTTCTAGCCCCAGAACAAACATATATCAGAAATATTACAGGACTATCAAGGAGAGACATTACTGCAACAGACAGGCTCTACACCCTTTATAAATGAAACCCTGCAGCCCTGATACAGGCATAATTCTCCTGGTGTGATATATGAGGAATGAACCTAGTAACCTACCTGAGCATCATCAATGCTGTTAAAATCCTATTCCCAGAAAAAGAAGAACTTCTGGAATAGAGTAACCATGGTACAGATGATGAAGATGATGGAATAGTTATTAATGCAGAAGATGCTTATCTATACTAGAATGATAACTAAAGAACAGTCTGAGGACAGACCATTCTTTAATAGAGGCTGATGTAATAAACCAAAACATATCACCTGAATTATAACTTAGTCAGATGATATGAATATATAATATAGTAACCAGACACAGTAACTATTGCTGCAGAAAACTGTATAAATAGTCAGACTACCAGATAAGATATATCTGTGCCAAATCTGTACACCTATACTAAACCAGTATACCTACTATAGATAGTAATCTATAATTAGCAATATAGTAGGTTCCACTCCTAACTCTATTATGAAATTTCCTAATTGGGTATTGTCTATAGCAATATACCAATTCAACTAAGCTGGTCTTAGTTTCTTAAACTTTCTGAAATATGAAAAATGCTGAATATCCAGACTAGTCTGAAAAAAGACTTTGGTTGAGATGTCAATCTGATCTTAAAATCAATAAGTATAGAGGATGTACTCTATATGAAATTGATCTTGACCTTAAGAAAATAGTCTTTCAGAATATCCAAAACTTCCAGAAAACCCTTTCAGAACTATGTAATAGTTATCCTAACAAGTAACCCTCTTATAGATCATGATCTGATCTTAGAAAAACTCTAGCTCACAAAATACAATCCAAATATTAATTAATATAAGAATAAAGTTACTCTACTTTAAAAAGGAGTCAACATCACTATCAAGACAGACAAGCCTATGAACAAGATCTCAGTTATAATACTATCAGTAATATAATATAAGAGAGTACTCAAGAAGGTAGTATATACTTTGTTATAATAGTTGGCTAGTTGATTTTTAGCAGTAGTTGAGAGCTCTTCAGGGCTGGTGGGGGTGCCATCTTATAGAACTGGATGAGAGTAAATGAGATAGGCTGACAATAGATAATTGGGAGATCTGGTTCTATCTCTATAGTGAGAAATAGAAAAATATAAGAAGTTTGCTCTGAGTGAGAAAGATTGACAGACTGTAATATAAGAGATTCTGGTGGAGTATTATAAAGGCCTGGCTGGCTATAGAGTTGGTAGGGTCAGAAGTTAGAGAAGATGTGAGCTCTGGGTAGTAGTAGTGGAGGCTGGAGCTACTCTGGATTGGTAGCAGGAGTATTTCTTAGCTAAGGCCATGGAATGGACTAAGATAGGGCCTCTTGAGAGGTGGTCAGTAGATTGGTAAATAGCTGGAGTTGGTGAGATATAGAAGTAGAGATAGATCTGATATTGGGTAACTACTTTATACTAAGTAGTACCCTCTTGATGCTGGGTTATATAGTGGTAGTTTTTGAGAAAGAATGTGATACTGAGTTATCAGACAGGCTGGATGACAGTAGATGGTTATTGAGATTGTAAGTAGTATACTGAGCTCTATGGGAAGATGGTTCAGATACTAGAGTAAGTCTTAGTGATCTGCTCTAGAGTAGAAGATTATTAGCAGAGCTTAGAGAAATATTGGGGCTTCAGGTGTGGGAGACTTGGAGATTCTATCAGTATAGTAGTCTGAAGATAGTTGGTGGGAGAGATTGGTGATATCTGAGGTAGTATTAGTCAGATTTTGGAGATATGGGTCTTGATGGTATCACACTGGTAGTGGGTCTTTGAGAGTGATTAATAAATAAAAATAAGAGAGTTGGTAGAGAGATAGTGGTGACTTCTTCAAGAAGTAGTATAAGGATAGTAGTATCAGAAGAAGTAGTAAGAGATTGGGGCTATAAAGAAGATATAAGACATTATTATGAAAAGCTGGGGTTATTTAGTATTAAGTAATAGTGAGGTATAGTAAAAAGTCAGTATTGAGTAATTGTTTTTTTAAGATAGTTAGTTAATCTCTTTTTGGATAGAGTTTGTGTTAGTGGTTGCTGGATCTATAGATTTGTATATTGTTTATAAATTTCATTTTAGGATAATAAAAAAGTCCAAGTGACTATAAAAAATAAATAAATAAATAAATATTTCAGATATTATAGAATATTTTTCAATCTGTGAAAATTCCTTAAATATAGAATTTTATAGTTGTAATTTTTGAGTTAGATGCAGTTCTAGTTTTTTGTATATATTATATATATATTTTTTTTTATTTCTAGTTTGTATTCCTTTTTTGAGAATATAGTTAATTTTTTTTTTGGTTTCAATATATATCTTATTGAGTAGATGACAACTCAATATATCAGTATATGACTTACATCATTTCATCAGTTTTATGTCATTCATCAAGTAATTGCATAAAATACATGACCTATGCAACTTCAATAAAATCACCTCTTACCCCTCTTTCATATAGAACTTAGCTACCAATTAGAGAAATCTGCTAATTTACTACATTATACAGAACCTGCACTATTTAGGAAATTGTCAAAATCATCTGTGTTATGTAAACAAGAGAACTTACACTTTTAGAAACTGAACATTTTGTTACTTTTTGACAAGGTAACTGGGGGCTCAAGCCAACTTGCATAGCTGCCCCACCTTGTAATTTGTGGGCACGTTACAGTATAATGTATCACAGATTACAAAATGTTGAACAAGTATTTATTCATATGTATTTTAAAAACTTTACTTCTTTCAAAGGTATTCTATTATTGATGAATTTCGTCTAAAGGAGGCAAGCTGACCTCAGTTGATCTCCCATAAATATGTATCAGTTGCCGCAGTAAATGTCGATCTTCCCCTAAATTTAACAGTGCCGCCGCAGTACATGTTGATCGCCAATAAATAAATATCGACATGTGTTCAATTACCGCCCAAAATCCATCATGGGTCCCCCTTGCTTCCATCCCTTTAACGATAACTACCTCCCTTCCGAAATCATTGAGAAAATCGTTCAGTACCTCCCCGGCCACCTACTATTCGAGCTCAAAGACATCTGTGTGGCCCTCTCTGAACCTTGTCGAGACTGCCTCTTCAAGTACGCTTACAAACTCGGTCTCGTACCCTTATGCGCTCCGAAGTTTCCCTTACTCGAGAAAGTCGACAATGACCCGCTGGGATGGCGTCGTGAAGCTCCATGGGGTATGTGCTCGGGCCTTTTCGCATGCAAGCGCAGCGTCAACAACGTATACGAGCACATGGCGCTCAGCGTCCGGGACCTGTTCCATATTGCTGGATCCAAGGGTAACGAGCGAGGGGTGCGCGAGATGTGGGACGTAATTAGCGTGCTTCATTTGGACGAGGAGGCGTTGTTCAGCCAGGTCGTGAAAGATTTCCACGAGGTGCTTGATATCGGTGGCAAACCCAGCCAGATTGCTCTATGGAACGCGTACATCGAGTCAGAGTATTATGACCGCAACGTGGGGTAGGTTTTGTTGGATATAATATCCTTCCAGAGTCTTTACTTCTCCTTTTTTGTACATGTCGCGCAATGCACTCATCAACAAATGAACATACTCTCCGCTTCCAAGCTTTCAAATCAACGCAAATTTCCAGATCTATATCAATTCTCTCTACAACCGATATTACGTCCAATATCGAGGCGGCTCCAGGCCACCATTCAACGAAAGAGTCGAAACCTGTTTGATCGGTAATGACGCCATCTTCCGAAATATTGGCCGGTATCGTGTCATGCTGGCCAGATTCTGGGCGCTCAGGCATCAGTTATTTCCGTTCGACTACGATGAAAATCGAGCATGGTTCGACAGGCGGAGGGACATGGTGGAGGATCTGGAGAAGTATGAGGCTGTGAGTGCGAAACCGTTTGTGAACGAATGCCAGAGGCGGATGTGGTGCGCCAAGTGGAAGGCGGAGAGAGATGGATCGGATAAGCCGGTGGAGGGGGTGAAAAAAAGTTTGGCGGAGCAGAAGTGGGAGAAGCGGAAGGAGGAAGTTTCGAAGCAGCTTAAAATCGAACAGGAGAGAGAAGAGAGTCGGAAGAAAAGAATCGAGCAGAAGAAAAACCAGAGCAAAAAAAAATCGACCTCGACATCGACAAGCGTGGTTGAGATTAAGGGAGAAAGTTCGAAGCACAAGGGCAAGAAAAAGAAAAATTGGGTTCGGCCCTTGAAACCGACATCAGATAAATAATTGCACTTTGTATAATTATTACGTGTATAAAAAAAAAAAAAAAACAATTATATCCAAATAAACCAAATCTTTACCGTTTGTAAAATTTATAATAGAAATGGACTTTAAAGTACAATTTTACATGTCCCCTTCTTGCAGCAAATACAACACATGGTTCATGCAGTGGCCCGGGTTAGTCAGATAGGTGCATCATGCTACATCCTAAACAACTGCTCTTATGATTCCATCGATCCGCTCAGCTTGATGGCAAGAATCTATATCGATACTTCTCCACGGACGACCCACTCGTCGCTCGAAGACATAAACGTTCCGTCATTGAAACGCCCTCCAAAAAACCAACCCGTCGACTGGACGTATGGCGTACTATTCTCGCCCCACGCTCGAATCCTTGCTGTCTTGCTCCTCGATCTCGTTGTGGGTTTTCATAACTGCCCAAATGTGGTTGTGTTTAGCCAACTTTCCAGTGTCGAGCTCTAGCGCCCTCACCAATATGGTGTCATTCCAGTTCTGTTTGAGGATTTCCCGTCGCGGTCGAAGTAGTTTCATGCTCGAGGAGTCAGAGCCAAGTTCTTGTGGCGAGCGTCCCAATTTACATCTTCATCCATTCCCAACTATGATTTCGTCATATATTGTGATGCTGGAGCGTGATTGTTACAGGACGCAATAGCGGCAGCTTGGAGACCTTCTGCCACAATCCTTTCCGGGCAGGATTCTAGGTACTTCTTTGAGCCCAATTCTTACGTGCTAATTTGAATTTATTATCAGCTTTAATCACAATCGGCCAAACGATAAGTTCACAAATTGCCATAGTATAAGGATACAGCAATAGAGAATGTCTTTTGCTTACAACGACACTAATTGATCACTGGCACAGTTGCTTGCGAACCTCAACTGAACAGTCAAAGTCGCAGGGCCGACAGGTTATATATAACACAAAAACTATTACATTGTACCCAGCGAATAGAACAGTAATTGACGATCCAAAGAAATATCAAAAAAAAAAAAAAAAAAAAAAAAGCCTTAGGAAGTAGACCCTTGCCAATATTCAAAGCAAATATCGTAATATTGCAAATATTCCTTGATACTCTTTTGTTGATTAGCCTGCTCTTCTGTTTGCCCCATGAGCGTTCAGCTTATTTACTTTGATCTAGGATCTATAGCGTCCGACCAGTCCGAGTAGGGCGGACGATGATAAGTGTGCTCCCTGAATTTACTGCGGCTACATACACCCAATTATATAGCCCGCTTATATTCGCTATTCTTGTGCTGCTCTTTGTTATGCTCCGTTATAGTCGCCGAAAAACACTGCGCCACAAATACATGGTCGCGCAATCCAACAGTGGTCTTAACCTCAAGGATGACATCGCCTCCATATGGAAAGACACATCATACCACGACGTAACCATCATCTGTGCTGATGGTGTCGAGCTTGGCGCTTGCTGTGCTGTACTGGCAGCAAGGTGTTCAATTGCTTTCTTGATTGTGTTTCATGGTCTTTATATTGTAATGGTGACCCCAGAATGATGACATCGGCACAAGAGATAGCCTTTCCTTACAAGCCACCAGATCGGAGCACAAGGAGATTATATGGCATATGATATGAGCAATGATGACCAACTGTGAGTCATTGTGACCACAGTTCAGATATCTTGAGGAATATAAAAGAAGAATCAAGGAACTGTAGTAGCAGCAACCAACAAGACCCACCAATCTCAAAATAGCTCAAAGACTTACTATAAACAAAATACCTGCTGCTCACCAAACCTTAAGGTCAAGGAATCACCAAGGTACCTTAGTTGAGGAAAGGATGTTCTAAGACATCAGAAGAGCCATGAGGACCTGCTTAAGAAGGACTCCTAGTGTCAATCTGGGTACTGGTGACCCTTATCACTATATTCTCTACTGCTATGAAATGGAAACAAGGATCACCATTACTACCAAATGCCTACAAATATGGCAGGAGTATGAAATAAAAAACCTCCTCTACTGGGAGTTCTCACAGGCCAGCACTCAAGAGCTACAAGATGCTACTCCCATAGATATATACAAAACAAGGATAGCTAAGAAGATTCATCAGATCTTCAGATATGCACCATGGTCGATCCCCAACTTGAAGTATGTTAGAGTCTCAGATTTCAGAGACCTGTCAGCCTGCTATATTGATGCACTAGAAGCCAGAGTGGCTATAGAAGCCCAGTCCACTATCACCCTCAATAGTGATGAAGTAGAAGACTTCTGGCACCCTATCCTCCAGAACAACCCAGACCAATTCCTGTAAGGATTGATCTCAGTATTCTAAGGCCCAAAAATCCAAGTTAGATCTCCCCAAGACCTCACATTTGTTCTCTATTTTGTAGAAGAGAACCTCATAGACTGGAGAGCCCCAGACCTCCTTCCTGCTGCTGTCAAATATGATGACATCATTGGTGATGATGTCATCCTGTATGACATATGTGAGATATGCGACATACATAAAGTATGTAAAACACATGATCTATACAACAATGATGATGAGACAGATGAGACATTCACAGACCTCATCTCCTTCAAAGACATTCTGACCTCTGATGAGGATGAAGCCCCTATGGTCTTGAACATTCTGCTCTAAGTCTCTTGGTTATACTGAATAATGCTAGCACTGGCATTCTGATGTAATACTGAATAATGCCAGCACTGGCATTCTGATATGATACTAAATAATACCAGCACTGGCATTCTGATATAATACTAAATAATGTCAGCACTAGCATTCTGATATAATACTGAATTATTCCAGTACTATTTTCCTGTACTACCAAAATTATACCAGCATCCTGAACCTGTACAACCATTAGTGCCAACCCTGGAACTTAGCAGTTTTTTCTGTCCTGGCATTTTATTTTAGTTATTGGAATTTATATTTAGCTTTATATCTTAACAATTATTGAATTATATTTTGTATAAATACTCCTCTTATTTTCTCTGAAATAAAGTCAGTCTATTCAGTCTATTCAGTCAAGTTTACTTACATATACTTCCTTACAAGCAATCTAAGAGATAACAAGATAGTTAAAGATAAGAATTTTGAGGACTATAAGACCTTGGGAAGGTACTCTAATAAGAACTTGCTTATAACAAACTTGAGTTAGTCTAAGAGATATATCTTGAAGAGAATCTGGTATATTTGAAGGACTCAGTAACCACTATGTGACAACCTGGTGCCCATTGACTGGTTATTCAAGATGAATCTCTCACTTTTAAGCTGAAAAATGAACAACTCCCACAATAACTACCCTGACTACAAGAGTCACTCCTGTAAGAATTCAAGACAAGATGGAAATGTGTCCCTCCACATTCTATGGATATACTACTGAAGAGTTAATCCTGATCTTCATTGAAGACTTTGAACAATTTGCCACTATACAAGCCCTTGGTGTGGATGCACAATTGGCCCTTCTATCAGTCAGCCTCAGAGGACCTGCCAGAGACAAGTTCAATGCAGCCACTATTGCTAATAATGGTACAGCCAAACTTGCCAACATGAAGGCCTTCCTCAGAACAACATACTATACTGAAGAGATCAAGCAAGCTCTTAAGAATTAACTCAATACTATCTACTAGGGACTTAGTGAAGATCCCAACTCATTCTATACCCAAATCTGCTACCAGATTGTCTTGGTTGGCTATGGTGATACTCTCAAGGAACAAATAGCAGATTCAATCTTTCTCAAAGAAGTTCACCCTGAAATTGCCTTAGCAATCTGGTCTACCCCAGCTGCACTGACCCTTGATCAAAAAGTGGTCTTTGTACAGAGATATTAGACTACCAGACACCCTGCTGAACATTCAATAAAGAAAATAACTGGCATCAAGATAGAGCCATCAAAGCCAACTAGTATTATACCTGCTACAGTTGTAAACAGACAACCAACCCTACCTACCCCCAAGGCAGCCAAAGCTGACCCAGTGGAGGAACTTATCAAACAGTTTGCCAAGATGACTACATATCTTGGTGATGTTGTTAGAGAAGTCTGAAGTACCAATAGGAGACCAGTGCAGAGATTTGCAGCTGCTACAGAAGAAAACAATATTACATACTTCAGATGTAGAGAAGAAGGCCACTATGCAATGAATTGCATGACCAAAACAAGATACAAAACTCAACCAAGCAATGCTAGTAGAACTAGAGAACAAACCAATGCAGTAGTCATTGAGGAGATTGGTAATACTGATGATAAAGAATACTATGAGGAGCTTGAATTCTACCCTGCTACTGAAGATACCAGAACCTAATCCAAGCCCTATGATAAGAAGAGCAACAGCAAGCCAGTTGGAAGACCAAAGAAGACCCCAGCTATCACTATTCAAAGCAAGACTCAACCCAAGGAGATTGATCAAGACATAGAGTTAGATGAAGCTGCCTGCCAAATTATTGAAGGCACTACTCCAGTTTCAGAAGAAAGTGAAAGCAAGAAGGAACAGAAGCTGTGCAAGACCAAAATCCACCAGTATGATATCTATAAGAATCTCAAGGAACAGAAGGTCAATGCTACTTTTGAATAGCTAGCCAAAGTCCCTGCCTTCAGATAGCAGTTGAGAGTAGGACTTGCAACTACTGCCAAGAATCAAGAGTACAAGATTGTAGAAGCTCACAATGTACAGGAAGAATCCAAAAACTCAGGTAAAGAATCTGAAGATCAGTATAAGATATCAGCCTATACCTCATGTCAGATCAAAGACTGTATCTTTGATGCCATCATTGATACCAGTGCTGGAGGATACCTCATGAGCAAGAAGGTAATTGACTGTCTAGGTTGGGATATTGAAGAGTCCACTAAGATGGTCTATGTCACAGCAGATGATATATAAGCTACCCCTCTTGGCAAAATCTGAGAAGTCCCCATCAAGATAGGAGGAGCTACTATCTCAGTAGATATGATTGTTACAAGTGCCACCAACTATGACATCCTCATTGATAACTAATAGCTTTATAAGGCCAAGGCCATCATTGACCTCAATGTTCAGAAGATACAGATCAACTATAGAGGAAGAAAGGTATGAGTCTCTATCAATATCTACAAAGAAGTTCTACCAGACATGGAGGAAGGAGATGAAGAGGACACAGAGGTCTTCATGCACTCGGTGAACAAGAATAAGAACAAGAACAAGATACCTAAGCTCACAGATAAGCAGTGGTACAACAAGATCATCAATGACTATGCCCCTCAAGGAAGATGCCCCTATGGTACTAGGATGTACTGCTCTGAATACCTGAATGACTGCTAGTCCTGTATCAGTGAAGTTAGGAAAATCCACCAACAGAAACATGAGCAAGAAGCTGCTGAAGCAAAAAGGAAAGCTGAAGAAGATGACCAGCCCCCTGAGCTTCAGGCTGACAGTGACAATGAGGAGAAATAAGAATCAGACATCACCCTCAAGGTCAAGAAGTTTCACCCCAAAGCCAAGATCCCAGAATATAAGACTGAAGGAGCTATAGGAATAGACCTTGCCAGCATTCAAGATGCTACCCTCAAACCACAGACCACTACTCTACTTGGCACTGGAATTGGAGTCAAGTTGTTGCCAGAATTATCAAGACCAGGAGCAGTCTAGCCAAAAGTGAAATCTCAGTTGAAGGAAGAGTAATTGACCCTGATTACACTGGCAAGATTTTCCTCATAGTTAGGAATCACAACCCCACCACCCCATTTAAAGTCAAAAAGCATGACAGGATTGGCCAGATGCTGATCCATAAAATCAAGAAACCCAAGATCACTGAAGTCATCAAACTCATCAAGACCAAGAGAGGAGAACAAGGCTTTATATCTACTGGAAGAGGAGCCTATGCTGCCATCAAGATTACCAAACTCAAACATAAGAGGGATAAGAACCAGAACAAGCACATATATACTATTAGAGAAAACTTTCCCCTAGAAGAACAACTTCTCAAGATCCTGCATCAGAATGAAGGAGTACTTGCTACAGACTTCAGGGATATCCATAATCAAGAACCCAAGTACTACCACAAAGTTGACACTAGTGATACCAAGCCCATCTACCAGAAAGCCAGATCCATACAACCTGCCTACAGAGAATAGCTGTGAGCAGAACTCAAGGAAATGGAAGAAGCTAGAATCATTAAGCAAGCTATCAGTCCCTGGGCTTCACCCATTGTCCTTGCTCCAAAGAAAGGAAGCAAGCCTGGAGAGTTTGCACCAAGACTCTGCATTGACTACAGGAAGCTCAATACCATCACCAAGAAGGATAGGTAGCCCTTGCCAAATATTCAAGAAATCCTTACCACTCTTGGAAGTGAAGCCAAATACTATACCACCTTAGATCTGTTCTCAGGCTTCCATCAGATTGGTCTCACTCAAGATGCCAGTGAGAAATCAGCCTTCATCACATCTGATTCCACCTATATCTACCTGTGAATGCCATTTGGAATGTGCAATGCCCCAGTAAGTTTCCAGTGAATGATGAATAGAGTTTTTAGCAATAAGATTGGAAAATGGCTCTTTGTCTATGTTGATAATGTGATCATCTTCAGCAACACTACATGGGAACATGTCAATCATATACAGCTAGCTCTCAAGAAGCTTAAGAAGCATGACCTTTACATCAAGCCCAAGAAATACAAGTTTGCAGCTCAAGAAATCACCTATCTAGGACATCTCATCAACCAGACCAGATTTCACACAGACCCTATAAAGATTGAGGCTGTTGCAGCCTACTCAAGACTCAGAATAACCACAGAAGTCTATGCCTTCCTTGGACTGGCCAGCTACTACAGAAGATTTATCAAAGGATATTCCAATATTGCAGTATCTATCTATGAGCTGCTGAAGAAGGAAACCAAATTTGAATGGACCAAGGAGTACCAAGAAATCTTCAATAAACTCAAGACCAGATTGACCTAAGCACCTATCCTCAGAAGACCAGATTGGAACCTAGAATTCATCCTGCAGACAAATACAAGTGCTATAGGAATTGGAGCAGTCCTAGCTCAGAAGAAAGATAGACATGAATATGTCATCTCCTATGCAAGTCAAGATACCTGTAGAGCAGAACAGAACTATGAGTCATGTAAGCTCGAATGCTTAGCAGTAGTTTGGGCAGTAGACAAGTTCCACTACTACCTAGCCAGGAAATACTTCACTATTCAAATAGACCATTCTGCTCTTACTTGGCTATTCCACACTCTGAACCCTAAAGAAATATATACCAAATAGATCTATAGACTATAAGAGTATGACTATACTGTCAAGCACTGCTCAGGAAGAACCAATACCAATGCTGATGTACTCTCAAGGATACTCTGAAACACCCCCATCAAGACTATTCAATATGAATAAGGAGCTATACTATGGATTAATCAGCTACCTTAGGCAGTAGAAGATGCTCAACCACCTTGAACCCTGGATAATCACCATCATCAACTGGACTTGGAAACAGTTTGAACTAGACAACACTATACTCAGAAAAGGAGGAAAGCTAGTAATACCCAAACACAAGAAGTATCAAGTAATGAAGGAAGTATATGAGCAAGGATACCTAGGAGGAATCAATATATACAATAAGGCAAGAAGAACCATGTAGTGGTCCAAGATGGAAGAAGACCTGTGCCAATTTGTCAAAGGGTGTGATAAGTGCCAAAAACAGAAACAAGATCAATAAGACCAGGTACCTGGGTCATCAAGAATTGAGCCTATCTCCTTTTACCATATTGTAATGGATATCATTAGGCCACTACTAGTAATACTATCAGGAAACTGCTATATTATAGTTATTGTAGACCTCTTTACCAAATGGATAGAAGTAGGAGTATTACAAGAAGCCAATGCTCTCTCTATAGCTGACTTTCTGTATCAAGAAATCATCTGCTGCTACAAGACACTAAAGCAAATCACAATAGACCGCAGTATAAAATTTGTCAATGGATTCTATGAGATAATGTATCAGAAATACAAGATCTAGCACATCAAGACTACCACATACCACCCTCAAGGAAATGGACAGACAGAGAGAACCAACAAGACCCTCAAGAATATTCTGGCAAAGATCTCAGAGACATATGTATGAGAATTGGGATAATTATCTCCCAACTGCTCTCTCTGTCCTATGAGACATATAGTTACAGAGTACACTCTTTATCTCAAGGGAACTGCTCTTCAGAGAAGAAGATTCTGATAGAACCTCAGCTACAAATCTAGACCTAACTTGGAGATGGGTTGATGCAGAAATCCAGAGACTACACCAAATTAGGAAGAAGGCTGAAGATTATATTATCAAGTCACAAGTACTGACAAAAAAGAATGTAGAAAAAAATCACAAGATTCTAGAACCCATCCAAATTGGAGAAAAGGTTCTACTATATCAAAATATGGTAGAAGCCTCATGGTCACGAAAACTGGAGCCCAAATGGGAAGAACTCTTCTATATGTAAGATATTAAGAGAACTATCTTCTGGCTTAGAAAAATCTCAGAGACCATACTGCCTATCACAGTACATAGGAATAGGCTCAAGAAGTATCATGAACCTATACAAGAGAAGTAAAACATAATGACTGCCCATGAGATTCTAGTCCACAAATCATAACAGTATATCCTATGACTAGCAGACTATCTGTCTGGACTATTCTCTAAGGGATATGGTACTAGCAACTACTCATCCATAAGACTTTCAAAGCCAGAGGAGTTCAAACCATCAACTGATTGGTCAAGATCAGAATCAGGCCCTTGCTCTATATAAAGAGAGTGACCCTTCACCATTATACCAAAATACATAGAGAAGACACCAGCCCATAAATACCACTTTTTGACCCCTTGCCAGAGGTTATGGGATCAGCAAATTTTTCAGAACTGGACTAATGAATAAGAATACTTGAGAAGATCCTTATTTAGGAGAAAGATGTAATGGTGACCCCAGAATGATGATATCAGCACAGAAGACAGCCTTTTCTTACAAGCCACCAGATCGGAGTACAAGGAGATTATACAGCATATGAGATAAGTAATGATGACCAACTATGAGTACCATCACCTTTCTCCAGTACTATTCATATTACACAAGCTTCAGGCAACAGTTTTTCGACACAAAGCAGAGAAAAGGTATTATAAACATGTCTTCGAGCAAGAGTTCCGACGGGCATGCTGGGTCTGATGGACCTGGGGCCTTTGGCTGGCAGCAGGTTGGGAGGGGTTATGGCCTGGGGATGGGGGCCTTTTGAGGGTCGATGGGCAGTGAGAGTGCTGGAGGAGGGCTGGTGTCAGGTGGGAAGGAAGGAGGGACTGGCCACATGAGTTTTGCTAATAAGGTAAAGGGGAGTGGATGGCCAACTAGAAGCCGGGCTGGTGCTGCAGTGGGGAAGGGCAAGGCAAGCCCTGGAAGGGGGGGAGGTTCTTTGGCTGGGGGTATGGGCATGGGGTCTGGAGGTGTTGTGGCTGGAGGCGGGACTGCTGATGGGGATGTGACAGTGGATCTGGAAAAAAAACGAGATGTGATGGCTGATAGCAGAGTCAGGCTGGGGTTACCAATTTCGAAGGGGGACCTGGCCGATGGTGTGATGGGGCTGGTGGTGGCACCGTTACTCAAGAAGTTGATCTCGGAGTTTGCAGTCACCTTGTGCTTCCAAGGCTTAGTGGTGACGGCGAGGATGGTCTTGGGGCTTATCTCGCAGCAGGTGGCTGGGGCTGCTTCGGTGAAGTTCCTGAAGGGGCTGGAGGGGGTGGAGGTGGGATTTGAGGAGGCAGGCCCACTGGATGTGGCGATGAAGACTGGAGTGGTAGTTGGCGAAGTGGCAGTACCTATGGTGAGGTACCTTAGGTGGGATCCCAGGATAGTGCAGTTGCTGGTCAAAGGGGTGCCTACGGTGACGAAGGTGGAGACCAGGAGGAGGGTTGAGGAGGTGATGGCCGAGTATGGCGATGTTGTGGATGTCAGAATTAGGCTGGCAGGGAGGGGGGCCATGGGAAAGGAGAGGGACTGGCCTTCAGTGTTGATGTGGGGTGCTGTCGTCTGTAGGGTGTCAAGGGTGAAGGGGAGTGAGGAGGAAGGAGGAGGACTTATTGGAGGCATTGGAGGGTTGGGTGGTACAGTGGAATGGAGAGCGAAGGCCTGGAAGCTTTTCGAGGAGTTGACACATCTGGAGGTTGTAGAGGGGAAACATGTCTGCATGGACAAGAAGCAGTGGGAGAGGGTACAGGGGCGTAGGAGGCAGAGGGAGCTTCTGGTGAATATGACAGCAGAGGTGAAGAAGACAGCAGTTGGAGCTGTGGTGTCTGGGGGCATCGATGCCAGTGTCTGGGCTGGTAATGGTGGAGAGGAGGCTGAGGCAGGCAAGGAAGAGGCTGGGAAGGTGCTGGGTAAGGACCCCTATACCGACGGCACTTTTGAGGTCTGGGAATAGGAGTTGGATGACACCCTTCCTCCTCTTATCAGGAGGGGCCTAGCAGTGAAGAGGAGGGCACCAGAGGATGTGGCGATGAAGGGGGCCCAGCAGGTGCGCTTTGGAGTCCCGGATGTGGAGAAAGGGGGTCAGGTGGTGGCGGCTGGCGAGGATGAGCTGGTGGATGTCCCTGAGGAGGGGTGGGATGAGGCCATCAGTGTCAGTGCTGATATCACAATGTTGGATGCAGGATGGCTGGCAACCCCTGGAGGGAAGGAGGTGGGGAACTTGCTGTAGATGCGCACAATGATGGATAACCTCACAGTGGATACGTTGGGAGAGGTGGACCTGTGGGCGATGCCAGAGGAGTATTGGGAAAGGATTCTGTAGGGCAAGGGTGTGGTGGAGGCACTGAAAGGGGAAATTCTTGCGATCTTCCTGGAGGAGGAGGGTTATGAGGTTGATGGAGTGAGGAAGGCAGAGCTGGCGGTAGTTGCAGATGAGAGGGCAGCCTACTGTTGGGATGAGCATTGTGGTTTGCAGCTCTGGAGGGAGGCTTGTCTGGAGTATAGGGAGGACTTTGAGGAGAGGGAGGATGGAGCTATGGTAGAACTTCTGGAAGGGCTGGAGGCACAGGAATCAGGGGAAAGGGAACGAGCTGCTGAGCATGTATTGGACTTGGTGTAGGAAGAGTGGGATGTGGACTTATAGAGGATGGGATATTCACCATCTCTCTCCGGTACCTCTCAGGTTACACAACATCTGGAAAGCAACTACTTCATCATTTTGGAGAAAAAGAGACTAACAACATGGTGACCAACAGGCAATCTGAGGTGCGTACTGGGCAGGGTGGCCTGAGCGCATTCGACTGGCAGCAAGTGGGGAGAGGCCCAGGCCTGGGGGGAGGTATGAGGGGGCTGCTGGCAGGTGGGCGAGGAAGGGGAGGAGGTGGTGGTGGAGGACAGGGATCTGGGAGAGCGAGCTTTGCAGAGACGGTGAAGGAAAGGAGGCAGGCATCAGGGCTGGAGGGTTGGTTGAAGAAGGGCAAGGAAACGGAGAAGGTGACTGTACGTGGGGGAGTGGCCCTTGGCAGAGGGGGCAGAGGGGCTGGAGGTATAGTGGCTGGGGGGGGTGTGACGGCTGATGGAGATGGGACTGCTGATCTGGAAAAAAATCCAGATGTGACTGTAGAAGGTGCGGCTGAGCGACTGGGGCTTGGGAGACAAGGGGATTTGGCAGATGGTGTGACGGGGCTGGCAGTGGCACTGTTACTCAAGAAGTCCATTTCGGCGTTCGTGGTGACACTGTGCTTCCGAGGCCTAGCGGTGACGGCGAAGATGGTTTTGGGGCTGATTGCTAAGCAGGTGGCTGGAGCGGCGTCCGTAAAGTTTTTGAAGGGACTGGAGGGAGTGGAAGTGGGGTTTGAGGAGGTTGAGCCGTTGGAGGAAGCATTGAAGGTTGGATTGGTGGTTGGGGAGATGCAGGTACCAATGGCTCGCTGTCTGAAATGGGACCCCAGAGTGGTCCAACTGTTGGTGAAAGGGGTGCCCACGGTGACAGCGATGGAGACGAGGAAGAGAGTTGAGGAGGTCATGGAGGAGTATGGTGAGGTAGTGGACATTGGATTTAGAGTCTGGGAGGGAACTTCGCTCAGAATGGGAGATGTGGATGTGAGGATTAGGTTAGCAGGAAAGGAGGCTACCGGGAAGGCAAGGGACTGGCCTTCTGGTATGGTCTGGGGGGCGATCGTGTGCAAGGTGACAAGGATGAAGGGGAGCGAGGAGGAGGAAGAGGACCTATTGGAAGCGCTGGAAGAGCTGAGTGGTGCAGTAGAAAGGAGGGCCAAGGCTTGGAGGGCCTTTGAGGAGGCGACACACTTGGAGGTGGTAGAGGGGAAGCGGTTTCGAGTAAGCAAGGTGCAGTGGGAATGTGATCAGGGACGTAAGAGGCAGAGGGAACTGTTGGAAAAGATGAAGGGGGGACCTCTGAAGGAGACGAGCAAGGTGGTGGCCACAGAGGGGGCCAGCGCAAGTGTCTGGGCAGGCGAGGGAGGCGAAAGTGCTGGGAAGGGGACTGTTGAGGATAGGGGGACGTCTGGCAAGGATCTGTATGCCGATGGTACACTGGAGGTTTGGGATGAGACATGGGAGAATTCTCCAATACCTACGCCCCTCATCAGACGGGGCCCAGCTTCACGAAACAGGGTGGAGGAGGATGTGCTAATAAAGGGGGCCCAGAGAGTGCAATTTGGAGTTCCGGAAGTAGCAAATGGGGGAAAAGTGGTGGCAGTTGGGGAGGAGGAACTGGTGGATATCCCAGAGGAGTGGGATGAGGCTGCGAGTGCTGGAGCTAACACCACAATGCTGGATGGTGGGAGGCCAGCGACTCCAGGAGGAAAGGAGGTGGGGAACCTCCTTTGGATGTGCAAAATGATGAATAACCTGGCGGCTGAGGAACTTGGTGAGGTGGATCTGAGGGTGATGAGCGATGAGCATTGGGCGAGGATTTTGCAGGGAGAAGGGGTGGTGTTGGCATTGAAGGCGGAGATTCTGGCGGTATATCTGGAGGAGGAGGGATATGAGG
>RBNI01000664.1:0-28060 GCA_003990745.1 Jimgerdemannia flammicorona | reverse complement strand
TTTTTTGACAGGGAGGAAGGCTTATGGGGATTACACACTTAAAGAAGTCTCCATGCTTTTCTTGAAGGAGGAGTGGAACAATATCGGAAATGCACCCACATTTGACATAGGTAACATACAGGATTTTAACTATGCTTGGTGTCTCCGTTTTCGTCATCATGACTAGTAACCTTCACTTGTGTGCATCTTTAGAGACTCTCCCATCATCATCATGCACGCCTACAGAGGAAGAGTTCGCATCCTTTGTCAATCAGCTCAGTGATAAAAATCTAGTCTTTGCTGGAAAAATCCCAAACGAAACAACAGCCCGCGAATTCATCTCTGTCTTCATGACAACCGCTATTCGTATAATTCAGAAGCAACATTTGAAATCTCGGAATCTCCAAAATTTGCAGCTGTTTGTAGAAGAAAACCTCAGTGGCACTCGCGGCTATGGTCCCGTGGACTACCTCGTCAAATATCTGCAGCTCGTGGTCATGCTCAATGAAGCTAAGCACAGAGATTTCGATCAGGGAGCAGCCCAAAATATTGTTCAGATGCATAGTGCGCTTGAGGTATGAAAACTTGTGACGCATTTAACTTTCATTATTAGTCTGCAGATAATTGATCTATACCTCGTATATCTTTCAGAAACTGAACAAAAAACGCAAGCCCGATCATACCGGCGCCTCCTTTGCAATGTATGGAATTGTCACTACCGCTAAAAATTGGATTTTCCTTCGCTGGACTGGTTCACTTGAGGAGCCAATTATCGAGATTTCCAAGGATTACGGCTGCGGAGACTTCACTGGCACAATGGAAAACTCGAAATCGATCCTTTCTCACATCATTCGAATTCTTTTGTCAGCAATGAGTTTCATGGAATCTGGATCAGATGAGGACAGAGCGGTGGACACAGAACCAGAAACCGTCATGGGATCAGCGGAGATCGAAGACTCTGATTCTGAACCTGCCGCGAAAAAGGGAAAATATGGTGATGAATAATCTTACCAGAAATCATTCAGCAATTAAATCTTAGGGTGGGGGGGATGAACTGACATATCAAGTAGTATAAGAATCGCTAGGTTTATGTGTTATATCTTGTACGCACATGTGCTGCATTGTCGAATTTACTTGGGTGCTATTCAAAATCTATTGATAAAATGCGTGTAAGACTTGCCGCAATTGAACAGGATTTTATACGCTTGGCATGTAAGCCACGCAAATTATAGCGCGATACTACAACTTTGATACATAAAACTATCCCTATATAAAATATGAATATGAAACTAATTTACATCAAATCTACTATGGAACTGAAAAACTATAGCACCATCAGAAGCATTTTGAAACAAGAGCAAGGTGAGGAAATTGCCCCATATGTTTTTAAAGTATCTGACACCAAAGTAATTCAAAAATATTTAGATAAAGAAAGAAATTTACAAATAAGTATATATACATCAATTCTATTGATTCTAATAGAAGCATAAATCTATCTTACCAAGAAGATATTTCTGGACAAAGTTAGTAGGGATTAAAAGAAATTAGGAAAAAATAAAAAATATAAAGAGTAAGATATATATAGAGATATTTTAAGTATACTGTATTAAAGAAATTTTACAAAATCAGACAAACTGTATATAAAATTGTATTATAGTAAATAATAAAAATATAAATAAATATAAGAAAGCTCTCTATTTCTTAAAAATGAAATACAGTTGTAGCTATTCAGCTAAAGTTTCCAAAGAAGTATTTGCTGAATTATATGGATCTTTTTAAGCATTTTTCAAACCCAAACAAGATATCTTTTTAATGACCCAACTCAGATATATAGATAGAAGAGTAATCAATACTAGTTAATATCTCAAGAATAAGACTTGTATTAATAAGAGAACTATGTATCTACTGCTGGAATCATAATTTCTTATTTGTCAAAAAACTTATCTCAATATATTTGATATTAGCTATAATTATTTTGAAAATATCTGAAATCATTTGTTAAATAATAGTCTTCTTTCCAAAGTTCATAATAATGTAAAAAGAATGTCTAAGTAAAAGACTAAGATGATTACTGATAAAGATATTACCATCACAGTAATTAAATTATGCTAAAGTTTACAGATTACCTAGTCTAGTCAGAAATTTTAATTATATGACTCAATTAATTATCTTTTTACTAGTAGAAATAAGCTATAAGTTTATTTATCAGGATTTTTTAGCTAGTCTAAAAAAAGATAGTATATACTTTGCATACTCTCAAATATAATATATTTTACAAATTATAGTATTAGTTGACTCTAAATATTCAAATTATAAGCTCCTGAACTAATTTATATAATATCTATCAATAGTTATAGAATGACTTAAAATTTAAAACTCATAAAGAAGAAGAGACTTACATATACACCTTTCTCTGATAATATTTGGGTTATACAAACTTCTGACAATAACTCAAGATATCATTTTTGGAGAAAAGATACTAGCAATATAGTAACTGATGAGTATTTTGAGAGATATACTGGGCAGAGTAGTTCTAGTATATTCAATTAGCAGTATATAGAGAGAAGCCATAGCTTGGGGGGGAGTATGAGGGACTTGCTGGCTGGAGGATATAGTAGAAGAAGAGGCAGTACTGAGGGCCAGAGAATGAGAAGGATGAGCTTTGCAGATAAGATGAAGAGAGATTGATTGATGATGACAACTGAACTGAAGAACTGACTGAGGAAGAGCAAAGAGTTAGTGAGAATTGCAGGTTCTGGGAGAGCAGCCCATAGAGGTGAGAATAGTAGAGCTGGGGGAGTAGTGACTGGAGAGAGTGGGACTGCTGATAGCAAGGAGACTGCTAATCTGGAAAAAAAATCCAGATGTAATGATTGATGATGAATCTGGACAGAGGGTGGACATAAGGCCTGGGGACCTGACAGATAGTGTGATAGAACTGGTGGTGGTACTATTACTTAAGAAATCAAGATTAGAATTTGCCATCATATTGTACTTCCAAGGCTTGGTAGTAATAGTGAGGATAATTCTAAGGCTTCTGACCCAAGAGATGAAGGGGACTACTTTAGTGAAGTTTTTGAGAGGACTAGAAGAGATAGAGATTAACTTTGAGAAGGAGGAGGTACTGTTGGAGATAATGGAGAAGGAAGTAGTAGTGAGAGGGGGTGGTGATCTCTATGGCCCAGTACTTATACTGGGATCTCTAAGTGATACAGTTGATGGTACTGAATGTATCTATAGTGGCAAAGGAGAGGGCCAGAAAGTTGATTATAGAGACTATCAAGAAGTATGGAGAGATTATAGATATTGGTTTAGAGTCTGGGTACTGAATTCTGGACTAGAGATATAGATATCAGAGTATAGCTAGTAGGTAAGATAAATATGGAGAAGACAAGAGACTGACTGACAGTACTTAAGTGGGGACTAGTAAAGTATAAGATCTTATAAGTAAAAGAGATGCCAGAGGAAGAAGAGAACTTGCTAGAGGTGTTGAAGGACTTAGCTAAAGTAGTAGAGAGAAGGAGATTGGCCTGGAAGAAGTATGAGGTCAAGACAGTTGTGGAGATTGTCAATAGCAAAAAGATATAGCTAGACTGAGTGGCCTGGGAGTGAGCTTAGGGGAGGCAGATTTAGAAAGAGCTGGTGAAGTTGGGAGGGGAGACAGCAGGGGGGAATACTATGAAAGATACTGGATCATGAGTAAGTATCTGGGCAAGGGAGATAAGAGTAGCTCCAGAGGTAATCCAGAGAGCAGGAGGTGACTCTGGACTAAGTGTGGTCATAGAGAATGTAGAGATGGTCGAGAGGGAGCACCCTCAGTATAGAGTATCAGACAGGGCTGCTGGAGAGGATGAACTATAGGATATGCTAGAGAGAGACTAAGATGAGTTAGTGAGGAGGAATACTGAGGAAGGGCAAGCAGAAGGGGTGGAGAAGGTGGTCCAGAGAGTTGAGAAGACTGTGGATGAGGATAAGTGACTGTGGAAAATGCTAAAGAATATGGCAGCTGAGGAGCTGGGGGGGGGGGGGGGGGGGGGGGGGACTTTAGAGTGCTAAGTGAGAGACACTGGGGTGAAATTCTACATGGTAAGAAGGTGCTAAGGAAAATCCATGATGAGATAATGGCAGTATTGCTAGAGGTGGAGACTTATTAAGTAGATGATGACAGAGAGGTAGTGCTTAGGGCAATTGTGAATAACTATACTACTTATATATAGGATTCAAGGAAGGGACTAGAGAAGTGGCAAGTGGTATGTAAGGAGTACTGGTCAGAGATAGAGATTGTGAATAGGGTGGATTGTCAGGAGATCTTGGTAGCACTGGATGCTCAGCAGAAAGAGGCAGACAAGCTAGCAGTAGAGAGGAACTTGGATCTTGCAAATGATGGAATAAATATAGAATTGTAGAATAGGTGCTGTCTTTCAAAGAACATTATTCACTATGAATAGTATAACTAGAATCTTCTTTTTGAATATCAATGAACTGAGAGATATGGCAAGGTGTTGGAATATCTTTAGCTAGTTGAAGAGGCTGGATGCATATCTTTTCTTATTATAGGATATGAGTTATAATGTAGACTTAGACTTACTGGACTAGATGAGAGAATGGGGAGATATAGCAGTATGGTAGGGTCAGGTAGGTATTCTGGTCAGGAAGAGGGAGGGGGACATTGGGGACATTAGACATTGAGAGAGCTTATTAGTATGGGAAGTGTAGAGGAGGTCAGACTGGAGTCTCCTGATAGTTGGGTTATACTACTGCCCAGCAGAGAGGGGAGAATGAGTGGATTGGATCCAGGGATTACAAGAGGCCAGTGTTTTGGCAGCTACAGGGATTGACTGTCTGAAGGACAACTTTAATATAATATGTAATAGCAGAGTGGACAGAACTGATAGAGAGAGGGGGATGGCAGACAGGAGTAGAGGGATGGATGATTGGGAGGAGATTGAGAGACTGAGTTCTTTAGTGAATGCTGAGTGACTTGAGTGGGCAGATTGTTGAGTCTATACCTACTGAATAGCAGGGTTAGGTTCTAGGATAGACTGGGTGCTGACAGCTGAGTGCTGGAGTGCAGAGGTCTAGAGTGGAATTGAGACAGTCTGGTGCCTCTGGTCAGACCACTGGGGTTTGCTGGACAGTGGGAGGTTTGGAAGTAGTGAAGATGGGCCTGGACTTTGGTATCAGAATATCTCACTGCTGGAGGATAGTATCTTATAGAGAGAATGAGTAGTCACTATAGATATCATCTTTCACCAGTACCATTTAGGTGACATAAGACTCAGACAACACTTTCGACAACATCTTCAAGTATTGGTGCTATCAAGATGGCAAGCAACACGCATTCTGGTGAGCATACTGAGCAGGGGGGCCCCAGTGCCTTTGACTGGCAACATGTGGGGAGGGGTCAAGGTGCTGGTATTGGCATGCCGAGTGCTTCGATGAGGGGATGCGGGGCCAGGGGTAGTGGCAGAGGAGGTGCAAGGCTGTATGGGGGAGGGAGGATGACTTTCGTGGATAAAGTCAGGATGGGAAAGCAGGCGATGGGGCTAGATAGCTGGCTGGAGCTGGGGAAGGCGGCTGCTACCTCGAGTAGCAAGGAGGCCTCTCCACTGGGGGAATAGCATAGTGGGGCTAGAGGTGTAGTGGCTGAGGTGGTGACTGCTGATGGTGGTGTGACAGGCAATCTGGAAAAAAATCCAGATGTGACAGCTGATGGGGGACCTGGACAGGGGAGCAGCATGAGACCCGGGGACCTGGCTGATGGTGTGATGGGCCTTGTGGTGGCCCCATTACTTAAGAAATCTAGATCGGAATTCACTGTAATACTGTGCTTCCGTGGCTTGGCAGTGAT
This sequence comes from Jimgerdemannia flammicorona, assembly GCA_003990745.1. Taxonomy (NCBI): domain Eukaryota; kingdom Fungi; phylum Mucoromycota; class Endogonomycetes; order Endogonales; family Endogonaceae; genus Jimgerdemannia; species Jimgerdemannia flammicorona. The sequence continues at coordinate 22,230 of RBNI01000664.1, read as the reverse complement.
GGCAAAGATAGTGCTGGGGCTGCTGGCTAGTGAGGTGAAAGGTGTGGCCTCAGTTAAGTTTTTGAAGAAGCTGGAGGCAGTTAAGGTGGGGTTTGAAGAGGAGGGTTTGCTACTGGAGACAGTGGAGAAGGGTGTGTAGTTGGAGGGATTTTGGTGCCAATGGCAAGGTGTATGCATTGGGACCCATGAGTGGTTCATCTGGTGATTGCAGACTTACCGACGGTGAAGAAGGAGGAGGCGAGGAGGCTGGTCATGGATGTGGTGAAGGAGTATGGCAAGGTAGTTGACATTGGGTTCAGGGTATAGGAGGGGACTGAGCTCAGGACAGGTGATATGGATGTCCGGCTGAGGCTGTTTGGGATGGAGAATATTGGGAAGGCTAGGGACTGGCCAGTGGCATTGAAGTGGGGCCTGATGGAGTGCAAGGTTTCGAGGGTGAAGGGGTTAGAGGAAGAGGAGGAGGACCTGCTGGAGGCGCTTGAGGACTTAGCAGGGGTTGTGGAGAGGAGGCAAAGGGCTTGGAGGGCTTACGAGGCTAGAATGGTAGTGGAGGTGATCGAGGGCAAGAAGGTATGAATGGACAAGGTGCTCTGGGAGAAGGCAAAGGGGAGACAGCTGCAGAAGGATTTGCTGGCCAGTTTGGATGGGGGTCAAAGAGCAGGGGCTATGGAGGAGGGCACTGGAGTGAGTGCTAGCATCTGGGCGGAGGCTGGGCAGCAAGGGGGGAAGACGAAGGAGAGTGGGGGACAGGGGCCGGAGGAGGTGGTAGTGGATATGGTGATGGTGGATGATAATCTGATCCAGTATGGTATTCCCGAGGTGAGAGAAGGAGAGTTGGAGGATGTGTCCAAGGATGGTTGGGATGAGTCTGTGCGAACTGAGGAGAGGAAGGAAGGAGAGGCAGATTTGGCGCAGGCAGCAGAGGTAGTTGGGGGAGAGAAGTGGCTATTGAGGGTGCTGCAGAATATGGCAGCCGAGGAACTAAGAGAGATCAACTTCCGAGTGATCAATGAGGAATTCTGGGGGCGAGTGTTGCAAAGAGAGGAGGTCATGAGGAAGTTGAGAGATGAGATGATGGCAGCTCTTTTGGAGGTGGAGGAGTATGAGGTCACTGAGGTGAGAGAGGCAATGCTCTTGGGTATTACTAATGAGAGGGCAGCTTATCTGTGGGGGCTGCAGAAGGGACTGGAAAAGTGACAGGTGGTGTACAAGAAACACCAGGCATTAATGGAGATAGTGGATGGTGAGGACTGTACAGAATTATTAGCAGCTCTGGACGAACAGCAAAATGTGGAGAATGAGATTGCAGTAGAACGGAACCTGGATCTGGCTGGAGAGGAAGTAAGCATGGAATTGTAGATATGGGAAATCAACACTATCAAATATTTTGCTATAAATAATACAACTAACATTTTTTCTTTGAATGTCAATGGGCTTAGGGGGACTGGGAGGTGACATATGATTTTTGGATGGCTGAAGAAACTGGAGGTGGATCTCTTCTTACTTCAAGATGTATGGTATGAGGGGGAGGAAGATGGACTGGAATAGATAAGAGAGTGGGGGGGGGAGGTGGTTTGGCAGGGTAAAGTGGGAATACTGGTTAGGAAGGGGAAAGGGGACATTGTGGACACTGGACATTGGGGTAGTAGATTAGTGTGGGGGACATGGTGGAGGCCTGGATGGAACTCAATTGTGGTGGGATCTTGCTACTGCCCAGCTGAGAGGGGGTCCTGAGTGGCATGGATTGGAGATCTGCGGGATTCTGGGCTCTTGGTTGAGACTGGGGTAGATTGTCTGGAGGGAGATTTTAATATGGTCCGGGAGAGTAGGCTGGACAGAACTGATGGGGGACAGGGTATGGTAGGAAGGAGTGGGGGATTGGAGGACTGGGAAGAGGTGGAAAGACTCAGCTCTCTAGTGGATGCCATGTGACTTCAGGATGGGGATTGACATCTGTATACTCACTGGGTGGGAGGACTTGGTACTAGGATTGATTGGATTCTGACTGCTGAGTATTGGGGCAATACAGTTTGGGAGATAATGGAGGTCGAGTGGTGCCCTTGGTCAGATCACTGGGGTATTCGGAGAGGAGGGAGGTTTGGAGGGAGCAGAGAGGGGCCAGGGCATTGGCATCTGAACTCTTTGCTGCTGGGTGAGGTGGACCTGTAGAATGCATGGGTGGTAAAGGTATGATCCAAAGTTAATAATTGGAGGTGAGCTGGGATGAGGATTGGTGATAGGTGGCATAGACTGAAATCTGAAGCTCAGAGGTACTGGGGGGAAGTGGGGAGGGAGTGAGGTGCTCAGCAGAGGTGACAAGTCTGGTGGGTATCTAGGAGACTAGAAAGACTACTTTTGAATTGGGCTGGGCTACTGGAGGAGGAGGAGGTTTTGGACTGGAAGGCTAAGCGGGCTAAGCTGGAAGTGGTGGAGCTGCAGGATTTGTTGAGGAAGGAGGAAGTAATGCAGGCTCAGACTATGGTGGCGAGGCTGTGGTGGTAGGGATTAGAAGAAGGAGAAAGGCCCACAAAGTTTTTGTCCCATCTCCTTCATGCTAGGGGAGCAAGACACTGGTGGAAAGGAGTCCTTAATGATGAGGGGGAGATAGTATTAGATGTGCAGGGGATCCTTGGCCAGCTGAGCACCTGCTGGAGCAACCTATGGAGTGAAGAGGAGAGAGGGGAGGTAGTGCAGGACATTGAGCAGCATCTGGAAGAGTGGCACCTGGATCCTACAGCAGGGTTGGGGGATCTTGGCCAACCAGTTTTGGGAGAGGAGATTCTTTGAGTGCTGGCATCTACAACCCTGGGGATGGCACCTGGGGAGGATAGTTTGCCTTGGGACTTTTGGAAACATATGGCATCTGTAGAGGAGGTTCTGGAGGAGATGTCACTGATGTGTAATGAGGTCATCAGTACTGGGGAGTGGATTAGAGGGCAGCAGTTGGGGCTGGTATCTCTGATGTACAAGGACAAAGGGCATAGGGAGGACTGGAAGAACTGGAGACCAATTATGCTGCTGGATATAGACTGCAAGCTGGTCACCAAAATCCTGGTGGCGAGGCTACAGGGTGTGGCCCAACAGGTGCTAGGGAAGGAGCAGTGAGGCTTTGTGAGGGGCTGACTGATCCGAGATGGCATGGCATGGATTCATGGGGTCATTGAAGGTGCTAGGGCTGCAGGGGTGAATGGCTGCTTAGTCTTCCTGGACCAGGAGAAGGCCTATGATAGGGTCTGGAGAGTTTGGTTAGAGAAGGTACTGGAGCGCATTGAGATATCAATTGGTGTGTACTGGTCACTTATTGGATTACTGGAAGGGAGTAGGGCTGTGATTCTGGCAAATGGACACAGGGGGGCTTCTTTCCCCTTGGGGAGGGGAGTGCCTCAGGGGGATCCACTATCACCTATCCTTTATGCCTTCACCCTAGAGCCATTGTTGGATCAGATCCAGTGGAGAGTTGGGGGACTGAACATCTTGGGTGTCAACTGGAAGGTAGGGGCCTTTGCCGATGATATGGTGGTTGGGTTGGGCTTGGTGGCAGATGTGGCTATGCTCAAGGAGACAGTTGAGTGGTATGAGAGATGCTCTGGGGTGAAACTCAACTGGTACAAGTGTGAGACAATGGTTCTTGGGGAAGGAGTCATAGGTGGGGACGTCATTGGAACAATTGTCCCGGCTGGAGGGGTGGTATGGTACTTGGGTATCTATTTCTCAGTGTATGGCTCTTTACTTCCCAAGGAGTGGTGGGAGCACAAGCTGGTAGAATGGGGGAAAGCACTGATGAGTTGGGGTGGTAGGCAGGTGTCGCTAGTGGGAAGGATAACTGTTCTGAATGTGTATTGGATGCCGAAGCTTTAGTATCTGGGCTACCATTTAGACTTCCCTAAGTGGGTAGTTAAGAAGCTTCTCAAGATGGCCCATTCTTGACTCTGGGCTAGACACCAGAGTCAGATTAGTTGGGAGGTACTAGCACTACCTGTGGATCGCGGAGGACTTGGCCTGGTAGACTTACCCAAGAGACTACTCTGCTTGTAGGCTTGGTGGATGAAGAGGGCCAGTGAGTTGAGAGGAGGAGAATAGGTGCCCCTTATGCAGTGTTTGTGGGAGGTGAGAGTGGTGCCATGGGGTGGCTCAGGGGATCTACTGTCCTTGGTGGCCCTAGATGGTAGCCAGAGGATGAGATATAAAGGATTCTGGTGGGGAGTAGTAGATGGAGCCCATTGCATTGAGATCCATTGGCAAGGAACTGAAGGAGATGAGGACTGGGGTCTGGAGATGTGGAGGTGGGACAGACTCTTGTTGGGAGGGAATCTGGTCAAGGACTTCTGCTTAGAGGAGGGTATGGAGTGCCTTAGGGGTCTGGGGCAGGATCTTTGGCCAGAGACCTGACAAGGGGCTGGGATTGGAGAGAGATGGGACTGGGCAGGTGTCTGGTCTTGGTGCAAGGTTGTAGTGAGGTGGCTCCCACCAAAACTCTGGGTAGCATGGTGGAGGATGTTGCATTGAAATGTGATGCTAAACTTTAGGGCAGGTCATCTGGTAGATGGCGGGTTTTTTGATTGTGAGGAGTGTTATAATGTAGGGCAGGAGGGAGAGGTGGTGCAGACTCCTGAACATTGGCTGGGGAAGTGTGAGAATATGGAGAATTTCTGGAAGGTAGTTGGGGAGAGATTGGGAGTATCAGCGCCTGACCCTGAGGTGGGTGGGCAGTGGGTGGCACTGCAGTCAAGGCTAGTGGGGGGGGTGGGGAATGAGTGGCTGATGGTTGGTTGGGCCATCGCAATATGGGTGGGGCTCGCAAAATACTAGTGGAGCATCTTTGAGGAGGGCCTCCAGAGGCCAGTGAGACTGAGGGTAGGGAGATGGGAGGAGCTGATACTTGAGCTCTTCAAGGCATGGTGGATTGGTTGGGGCCCCAAGAGGGGGAGATGCAAGGGACTAGTAAGGAGGATTGTGGCGAAGAGTGGTAGTAGAGTTGTGGTGACGGTAGATGGGGTGTTATTTGTAAGGACTAGGGAGGGGGGGTTTCCTGTGGAATTGGTTGAGGGCTTAGGCTGTATCAATATTACTATAGACATTGGTTAATAAAGGGAGTCCAAGTGACTATAAAAAAAAAAATAAAAATAAAATAAAAGAAAGAATGGGTAGTAGTTGTTAGTATAAAGATTATAAGCTGAAGGGGGTTGCAGATTGGGAATTATTAGTAGCAGTTAAAATCTGATACTCAGCAGTACTGAGGTGATGCTGAGAGAGGGAGGGGAGTCCAGTAGAGGCAGCATATTAGGTGGACTTCACAGAGGTTAAAGAAACTACTAGAGAGAGGAGGAAGAAGGCCCAGTGGGAGCCAAGGGAGCGAACCCAGAGCCAGTATCAAAATGAATGGAAGACATATGGAAAAGCATGTATAAGGGGGACGAACAAAGAATGTAACCGAATTTGCATCAGCCATTTATTACCATGCAAAAGTGCAGTCCTTATATACAAAATATGATATCCCAAAAGGGAGGACGCGCTACAACTCAGGGCGAACCGAATTAGGAACTACATGACTACCAGAGATAAGTGGAGATAAAGAGAGAGCCAATCCCAGTTGCAGGATAAAAATCACAAACAAACACAAACAAAACAAATCCAAATCGAGATTAAAAAACATCCTTGCCCCCTCTGGGGTCTCACGCTTGCTCTGGGGTCTTGGCCTTACTCCGCTCCCCTCTGCTGCCTTCGGCCCCTCGCTTCACTCAGGCTTGCTGCAGCTCACTCTGTTTCGGCCTCACCCCTCGCTCACGCTCACCCCTCCAGGGTCTGCGGATGTTTTTTAATCTCGATTTGGATTTATTTTGTTTGTGTTTGTTTGTGATTTTTATCCTGCAACTGGGATTGGCTCCCTCTTTATCTCCACTTATCTCCGGTGGTCATGTGGTTCCTAATTCAGTTCGCCCCGAGTTGTGGCATGTCCTCCCTTTTGGGACATCATATTTTATATATAAGGACCATGCTTTTGCATGGTAATAAATGGCTAATGCAAATTCAGTTACATTCTTTGTTTGTCTCCCTTATATACACTTTTCCACATGTCTTCCATTTGTTTTGACACTGGCTCTGGGTTTGCTCCCTTGGCTCCCACTGGGCCTTCTTCCTCCTCTGCTGTACCGTCTGCCCTTGGGGCCTCCATCCTCATCGATGAAGTCATGGATGAGGTTCCTCCTCCTCCTCTCCCTGCCTTCATCTCCGCCACTGTTTCATTCGAGACTTACATCTTGTCTGCTGTTCTCTCCCTCCCTCTGGACCTTCATCCTTCTAGTCGTCCACTCCTTTCTCAGTTCCGATCGGTTCTTGCCCTCTCCGCCAAGGAGGCTTGTCTCCGCCGTGATGTCGATGTCATTGCTCTGCCTGCCATTTGCTACTCCATTCTCCCTGAGGCCCACCGCCAAGCTCTCTCTGAAGAGGTTCATGCTGCCACTGCCGCCGCCAAGCTTGCCGCCGCTGATGCTGCCGCTGCTTCCATCACCACCGCCTCTGCCTCCTTCCATTATGCCTGTACCGCTTTTGTGGCCTTCACCTCCTCTCACCTCTCGGATGCTGCCCCCTTCTGTGGCTTCCACATCCACGAAGTTCCCTCGGTCACTACTGACATTGATGCTGTACATCATTTCTTCCTCACCAGCACCTCCTTCATTGCTTGTCTTCATGAGCAGGAGATGTCTCATACTGCTGCCACTGCTCGCACCACCACCACTGCTCCCCTCCCTGCCTCCCCTGAGGTTTCGGTCTCCAAGGCCATCCATGCCAAGGCTTGCACTGCTGCTCATGCCGAGGTTCATTCCTTCGCCACCGCCGCTGCCAAGGCCCCCTCCAAGACCCCTGCCAAGACCCCCACCAAGCCCAACCAGGCTTCGTCGGCCTCTTCTCGGTCCCCCTCCCCCACCAAGGCCTCCTCCTCCTCCATTCCCCCCACCCCCAAGCATGGCCATCAACTTGGTTCCTGCCCTGTTGGGGCCTGGCTTTGTGCTATCTGCTCTGGTCGCCTCCACCATACCTACTGGCACCCGGCCAAGTCCATCTGTCCCCATGGTGGTGTTCCTCGCACTGCTGCCCCTTCAGCTGCTCGCTCTCCCTCTTCCTCCTCTGCCGGTTCCTCCTCTGCCTCCTCTCTCCGTGCCCCCGAATGTAAGGGCTGCACGAAAGCCTATAGCCGCAAGGTCTGGCACTCTGATGGGGTGTGCTCCTGCTCGTCAGGCTCGCTACCTTCAAAAAAAGTCAGAGGGAAGGGGAAGACCTCCCGCTCTTAAACTTTCCCCTGGTGTAGTTCTCCCCCAGTGTCCCCGTCTCTTCTCGGATTCCATCGTTACTTCTGGTATGCCCTGAGTGGTTCCTCATACTGTCCCCCCTTCACCTTTCCCAGTTGCTTGTTCTGAACTTTTGGGTTTATTCTTCTTCTGGAGCTCTTTTGTCCCCTTCTTTTTCTTCGGCTAACTGCCCCCTTTCTCCCCTTCAAGTCTTTGCCTTATCCCTGGGTCCTTGCTTTGTTTTTCCTGCGACTCCCTCTCAATTCTCCTCCACCAATCTGGCTCGTCTTCTGCACTTTTGTCATGCTCTTGACCTTGCCATCTTCTTTGAGGATCGTGGTGAGATGCCCTCTTGCTATTTTGTTCCTAGCGATTGGGTCCCCCCTCCCAATGTCTCTTCATACTGCATATTCCTCAATATGGCTTGCTTGCTGTCCATTCCTGGATGCACTCGCTCTTGCTTGGTTTCGGACCATGCTGTGCATACCACACTTAAATCAGTCAAGCAACTGCCTTTGCACTTGCTCACAGTCACTGATAAGAATCAAGGTTTTGTGCTTATTCCTAAATTGCTCTACCTCGATGGCCTTTCTGCCCTCCTTCGAACTATGGCTTATGAGCCTAGTGCTCTTGGATTGGATGAGGTTCTCACTCTTCTTTGGGTTTCTCTGGCTCATGCTAGATTGCTTTCAGACTCTCCTTTTGTGAACCCTATTTTTAACTTCTTCTAGGACTCTTTGTCCTCTCTGGATGTTCGTCTTCTAGTTTTCTATACCCTTCCTAAAGTTCATAAGCCTGTTTTGGCTTGGTATCCTATCACAGCTACTTTTTGTTTACCTACCACTGAGATTTCAAAGTGGCTCTCCTGCTTCTTTCTCTCCTGGATAGCTCTTCTTCAGCACCATCTTGGGCCTGAGTATACCATTCTTCATGATACCCAGGAGCTCGCCCTTCTTTGTTCCACCTTTGTGCCTGTTCATCATTTTTCCCACTTGGCCTCTGGTGATTTCTTCTCCTTTTATACTGCTATTTGTTTTGATAAGATCGATGATTGTCTTCATTTCTTGGGTTCCATTGTCTTTCCTTTGGATTCCCCTGTTTCGTTGGCTTCCATTGTTGAGCTTACACTCCTCATCTGCTGCTCTAATTTCTTTGAGTTGGCCCTTGGCTGTTTTCACCAGATATCTGGTATTGCCATGAGAATGAATTGTGCCCCCACCCTTGCCAACTTGGTTGGCTTGGCTCATGAACTTCATGCAATATGTGATTCTACTTCACCTCTTTCCATCGCATTCTGGGCTGTGGATATCTTCTTTCACTGATACATTGATGACTTCATTGTCTTTGCTGTTGCTGGTATCGATATCCCTATTGTGTTCCTGGGCGTCTACCCTCCACATCACTCTATTACCTGGGTGTGTGGTATGACTAGTATTCCTTTTTTGGATCTTTCCATTTCTCTTTCCCCCTTTCGAACTATTGTATATTCTCGTTTTCCTCATTCTCAACAGTTCCCTGACTTCTTGTCCAACCATCCTCGTCACACTCTTCTTGAATGTGTTCATGGTGAGGCTCATTGTCTTGCTTTATGCTGCTCCCATCATTCTGATTGGGTGTCTGCTGTTTGGGTTCTTGGTAACTTCATGGTCCATCATCATGCCTACCCAATTTCTATTGTTCGTGATCTTCTTACTTCAGTTGAATGGTCTGTTGTTCACTCTTCCCTTCTCTCTCCTTCTTATTCCCCCTCTCTTCCCTCCCTCCCCCCTTACCCACTCCGTACCCCCTCTTCCTTCCCACCCCCAATTCTTGTTGTACTATTTGATCATGCTTGATGGGTTGCCCAATGCCCTGATGCTGTCCTGTGCTCTTCTCTTTCATGCCATGGACTTTCATCTCTTTCTCGATGCCCTCTGATTGCCCATTCGCGTCTTCCTTCTATTTCTTCTTTAATCCATTGCTCTCGTTTTGCATTTTCATCACCTTCTGGTGCCTCCGACTCTGTCAGAGAGGATTAAAAAACATCCTTACCCCCTCCGGGGTCTCATGCTCGCTCCGGGGTCTCAGCCTTACTCTGCTCTCCTCTGCTGCCTTTGGCCCCTCGCTTCACTTGGGCTCACTGCAGCTCGCTCCATTTCAGCCTCACCCCTCGCTCATGCTCACCCCTCCAGAGTCTGCAGATGTTTTTTAATCTCGATTTGGATTTGTTTTGTTTGTATTTGTTTGTGATTTTTATTCTGCAACTGGGATTGGCTCCCCCTTTATCTCTACTTATCTCCGGCGGTCATGTAGTTCCTAATTCGGTTCGCCCCGAGTTGTGGCACATCCTCCCTTTTGGGACATCATATTTTGTATATAAGGACTGTGCTTTTGCATGGCAATAAACGGCTGATGCAAATTTGGTTACATTCTTTGTTTGTCCCCCTTATATACACTTTTCTACATATCTTCTGTTCGTTTTGATACTGGCTCTGGGTTTGCTCCCTTGGCTTCCGCTGGGCCTTCTTCCTCCTCAGGTGAAGGGGTTAGCAGCTCAGCTTAGGTGGCAGGGTTTGGAGGAGGGAGAGTGGCCTACTAAATTTCTGTCAAGAATGCTACAGATAAGGAGGACAAGACAGCAGTGGGAAGGAGTGTTGGATGAGGTGCGAGATATAGTTTCTGAGACTCTGGAGATCTTGGGCCTACTGCAGTCTTACTGGGAGTAGCTGTAGAGTGAGGAGGAGGGGGGTGAAGATGCTTTTAGCATTGAACAGTAGATAGAGAGTTGGCATCCAGATCCAGCTATAGGCCTGGGTAAACTTGGAGCACCAGTATAAGGAGAGGAGGTGTATCAGGTCTTGACAATAATGAGTATAGAGATGGCCCCTGGAGAGGATAGGTTGCCTTGGGATTTTTGGAAGAAGATGGCTGGAGTTGAGGTTGTGCTAGAGGAGATGGTATAGATATATAATGAGATCATTATCTCAGGGTTCTGGGTTGGAGATCAGCATCTGGGGCTAGTGGCTCTGCTGTACAAAAATAAGAGAAGAAGAGAGGATTGGAAGAACTGGAGGCTGATCATACTTCTGGATATAGATTGCAAGTTGGTGATGAAGATTTTGTAGCCAGGCTGTAGGGGATGGCACAGCAGGGCTGAGCAGTGAGATTTTATAGAGAGTCATTTGATTTAAGATAGAATGGTGTGGATTCATGGGGTTATTGAGAGTACTCATATGACCAGGGTCAATGGTAGACTAGTCTTTCTGGATCAAAAGAAGACATATGACAGAGTGCAGTAAATATAGCTGAAGGGGGGTGCTGAAGCAAATAGAGGTATCCCCTAGGTTCAGGAGATTATTGATTTATCTGTTAGAGGAGAGTTGGGTAGCTATTATGGTAAATAAACATAGGGGCAAGTCCTTTCTCCTGAGCAGAGGTGTGCCATAAGGAGATCCATTATTACTAATTCTCTATACTCTCTCATTGGAGCTCTTGTTAGATAGGATATAATATAGAGTTAGGAATTTGAATATTTTGGAAGTAAACTAAAAGGTTGGGATCTTTGCTAATAATATGATAGTTGGGCTAGGCTCTGTAGAGGATGTAACAGTACTGAAGAGTACAGTGAAATAGTATGAGGAGTGTTCAGATATAAGGCTCAATTGGTATAAGTATAAGACTCTGGTCCTTAGTGGAGGAATAGTTAGTAGTGATGTGATTAGGATAGTAGTCCCAGCTGGTGAAGCTATTCACTACTTGGGAAGTTTATAGTTCTCTGCTATCTTGTGGCTGATTGGAACAGTGACTACTAGTATGGGAGAATACTCTCTTGAGGTGGAGAGGTCATTATATCTCACTGACAGGAAGAGTGATAGTGCTGAATATGTACTAACTGCTGAAGCTATAGTATATAGGGTATCACTTAGACTTTCCAGCATGGGTGGTCAAGAGGCTATTAAAGATGACCAGGTCATAGATCTGGGCAAGGTGGTAGAGCCAGATTAGTTGGAAGGTTTTGATATTGCTGGTGGACAGAGGTGGGCTGGGCCTAGTGAACTTCACTAAGTGTCTATACTGCTTGAGGGTATAGTGGCTGAAGCAAGTGAGTAAACTATAGGGTCAAGAGTAGGTACCTCTTATACAGAGAGTATGGGAGGCTTAGTGCTCTCTCTGAGGCATGACAGGTGATCTGCTCTCTCTGCTAGCCCTCAATGGGAGTAAGAAGATGTACTATAGAGAATTCTGGTAGAGAGTGGTAGATGGTGCCTACTGCATTGATCTCTGATAGAGGGGTGATGAGAGAGAGAAGGAATGGGAACTATAGATATAGAGATGAGACTGCCTTCTGTTAGGAGGAACACTGGTGGAGGATTTTTAACTAAAAGATAGAATGGAGTATCTATGGGAGCAGGGGAGGGATTTGTGGCTGGAGGTATGGCAGAGGGTAGGGATTGATAAAGAGTGAAACTGAAATAGTGTCTAATCTTAGTACAAGCAGGTGGCAAGATAGCTCTCCCCCAAGTTCTGAATAGTATGATGGTAGCTACTGAGGTATAACATAATGCTGAATTACTGGTTGGAATACTTGATGGAAGAGAGTACTTTGGAGTATAAGGAGTATCTAGATATTGAGCAGATGGGGGGTATAGTACAGACCCCTGAGCACTGGCTTGGGGAGTGTGAGGTTTTGAGAGATTTCTGAAGAGTTATTGAGGACTGGCTAGAAGTACAATCTTCAGGGAAAATAGAGGATACAAGATGGGACGATCTCTGGCATTAGCTGGTGGGAGGAGTTGGGAATGAGTAGTTGACTTTGGGATAAGCTTTGGCCATTTGAGTTGGGCTTACTAGACATTGGCTCTATGTATTTGAGAATGGTCAGCAGTTAATAGTTAGAGTTCAGATTGCATGATAGGAGTGGTTATTGCTGGACATCCTGAACAATTGGTGGTGGGGGTGGGGACCTAGAGGGAGAATTTATAGAAGACTTATAGAACATATTTGTGAGAAGAGTAGGGAGAGAGTTGGGGTTGCTGGGGGAAGGAGTAATACTCAGGAGAGATAGAGAGAGTAGAGGAGTGAGAGGTCTACATAGAATTAGGTGAAGGGTACATCCATACCTTTGTATTAATAATATAGAGTGGAGAATAATTGATAATAAAGTGAAAGTCTGAGTTACTATAAAAAAAAAAAAAAAAAGGCTTAAGATTTATTAAAGAGATATAAAGAGTATTTGATTAAAGTTAAGTTAGAATGAAACTATTATAACAAAAATAACAAATTGATAGAATAATAAAGGAAGCTTATTGACTAGAATTATTCTATACTAAATAGTGAGATACTATACTATAGTATTGATATAGTTGCCTATTATAGTTATAACTAAGCTCAAAATATTCATATTTCTCATTCAGATTAGTATATTGGTAAAGTATATTATCTTAGTACTTACAAGATATATATTTTTGATATTTAAGATAAGGTAATATATAAGTAAATAAATTTTATTCTTAATAAGAATAAGCTTTTTGAAAAAGATCTAAATAGTATACTTAGCTTAGTCTTTGATATAATTAAGCAATTAAATAAAGATAAAAATATTTAAAAATTACTTGTAATAATATAAGCAGATAAAATAAAAACAATACTACTCTTTGATTTTATCTATATCTGATAATTTATAAGTATTATAAAAATATTGATATAATAATTTTATAGTTATATTTTAGTTTTAGTACTTTTTTGCATTTTTTCTCTAGTCTTTTCTTATTTTTTCTTAAATATTCTACTATATTCCAGCATCTTCTGAATATCTAGAAATCTTCTCTTAATATCAAGATATCACTAGAATATTCTTAACTTTTCTTGATACTAAGTATCTTATCTTAGCTAGTTATAAAACCTTTTGGAACATTGTAGAATTCTATTAGTTATTTTTGCTAAGAACCTATTTTTTATTTCTTTTTTAAGATCCTTCTGGATCTTTTAGATCTTGTATAAATATTCTTATTCTCTGCTTAAATAAAGCTCAGAATATTTTCTCTCAGAATTTCTTTGAGAATACTTAAATCTATAAGTATCTCTTTAAGTTACTTTAGATCTACTAGAACTATCAGATTTAGCTACTTTCTCTTAAAGAAACTAGAACTGTTATATTTAGTAACAGTAGTATCATTATATCTTATCTTATTAAGAAATCTTATATAAATTCAGAAATCAGTCACAACTAGTCACATGAGTTCAAAATGAATTGAGAACCAGTTTACTGTTCAGACCTCTCTGTTATAAAAAAAGCAGATAATACAGAATCACAAGTTAATCTAGAAGAAATAATCATCTCTATGACCTATCAGAATTAACTACTCTAAGCACAAGTAGAGTATCAGAAAATAAGAACTATAGCTATATTATATTCTACTACTACACTAGTCAGTTTTAAGTTACTTAAGCTAGATATCTTTGATAGCTACTGAGGAGAACTGACTATTTTTTTTTTTTTTTTTTTTTTTTATAGTCACTTAGACTCTGCCATTTATTATCCTTCTATTAATAAGTTTACAGTATATCCTCTCACTACCCGATTCCCATGGGCATGCCACTCCCCCTACCTACATGAACAAAGACCACTTTCTCACTTACAACACCCACCCTCCCCCCACTCTGCTGACATATTTTCTCTACTAAACAATGCCTTCGACCCCCCTGCAACCCCCAGCCAAGCCACCAGCCCATCAGGGTGTCTTCCATAAGGCTACACCACCTCAGCAGCCTGACCTCAGAACCAAGTCTCTACCCATCCTCAAAAACATATAACCAGTGACTGGTCAGCCCCACCCAAATGGCCAACACCCAGCCTAACGTCAGCCATTCCTTCCCCACCCCCCCTTCCAATCTACTCCTTAAATCTTCCCATTGCCCCTGCATGCCAGCTCCCTGACACACTCCCCCCAAATGATCCCCAATATTCTGCCAAAAGGTACCAAATACCTCACACTCTTCTAGCCAATGTTCAGGCATCTGCACATATTCCCCTTCCTACTCTACATTATAGCACTCTTTACAGTTGAAGCAACCTCCCTCAATAAGGTGACTTGAGCAGAAGTTGAGTATGACATTCTACCTCAGCATATGCCACCAGACCACCCAGTACTTCGGCGGCATCCACCTCCTCACCTCAGTACTCCAGACCCAAATGCTATGCCAGTCCCACTCCTTGCCAATTCCTACTCCTTGCCAACTACTAGGCCACAGGTCCTGGCCTGGTCCCTGCTGGCATTCAATCCCATCATCAATGTCAAACTCAATTAGAGGAATGCCACCCAGTAACACTCGGTCTCATCTCCACATCCCTGGGTCCCAAGCTGCCTCCCCTTCATCTCCCTGCCACCTAATGCTAATATGGTACACCCCTTCTGCCACTCCCCACCAGAAGCCTTTGAATCATAAGTATTCAGTGTTCTGAAGGCCCACAAGTGCTAGGAGATCACCAGTCGAACCTCTTGGAGAGAACCTCATCTCCCAGACTTTCTGCAGTAGGGGGACCCAACTACCCCCTCTCAACTCCACTACTCTCTTCAGCCACCATGCTCTCAGGCAGTACAGCCTCTTAGGGAAGTCTACCAGCCCCAGTCCCCCACTCGCCACTGGTAAGGATAAGACCTCCCAGCTGATTTGACTCCACCTTCCAGCCCAGATCCACCCCTTGGCCAGCTTCATCAATCTCTTCACTACCCAGGCTGGGAAGTCTAAATGATAAGCCAGATACCATATCTTCGACAGCCAATAGATATTCAGAATCAAAACACATCCTGCCAGGGACAAATAATGGCCCCCCCAACTCCGCAGCGCCTCCTCCCAGATGCCAATCCACTGCTCCCACCAATATCAGGGCAGAACCGACCCATACACTGACAGATAAATACCTAAGTACCAAACTGCCTCGCCAGCAGGGACAATGGTACCAATAATCTCCCCTCTCACCAGACCATTGCCTAACACCATTGTCTCGCACTTATACCAATTGAGCCTAGCCCCAGAGTTCGCCTCATACCACTCCACTGTTTTCTGGAGCTTCCCAACGTCTGCAATCGATCCCAGTCTGACCACCATGTCATCTGCAAAAGCCCCTACTTTCCACTCAATGCCAAAGATAGAGAGCTCCATTATCTTCTGCCTGATTCTGTCCATGAAGGGCTCCAAAGAAAGAGCATACAATATGGGGGACAGCAGGTCCCCCTGAGGCACCCCCCTATCCAGGGGAAACACTACCCCTCTGTGTCCATTACACATGAGTGCAGCCCTACTTCCTTCCAGTAGGCTGACCATGGCTGTTCAGAACTGTTGTGGGACTCCAATCCTATCCAAAACTTTCGCCAGCCAGACCCTGCACACTCAGTCATAAGCCTTCTCCTGGTCTAGAAAGACCAGACATCCATCTAGTCCACTGGCTTGTACTCCTTCAATAACTCCATGAACCCATGCTGTGTCATTCCTGATGAGCCAGCCTCCCACAAAGCCCCTCTGCTTATCACCCAGGACTTGCTGGGCCACCTTTTGCAACCTTGCAACCACCATCTTAGTAACCAACTTTCTGTCCATATCTAGTAGCATGATTGGCCTCCAGTTCTTCCAGTCCTCTCACCTTCCTTTGTTCTTATAAAGCAACATCACCAGCCCCAGATCCTGTTCTCCCACCCATTTCCCCATTTGTATAATCCAATCACACAGTGCTGTCATCTCTCCCAGTACTCCTGGGACTCCCACCATTTTTTTCCAGAAGTCCCAGGGCAGCCCATCCTCCCCAGGTGCTGTACCCAAGGTCATCATGGCAAGAACCTATCAGATCTCCTCCTCTTGCACTGGCAGTACTAAGTCACCCAGCCCAATTGCTTGTATAGGGTGCCAATCTTCCAACATGCGGTCAATGTCCTCAGTATCTGCCCCACCCTCCTCCTCACTCCACAATCCACTCCAGTGCTCCTTTAACGATCCAAGAATGTCTTGTACCCCATGCACCGATATACCATCAGCATTAAGCACCCCCTCCCATCTTTGTTACACCCTTCTCATCTGAAGGGCTCTTGTGAGAAACTTTGAGGGCCGCTCCCCTTCCTCTAACCCCTGCCAACGAAGCCATGCCACCAGACCCTGGACCCTTGCTTCTTCCTCATTCCGCAGCACCTGTTGTAGTTCAACCACCTCCATTCTTACCCTTATCACTCTCCAGTCCTCCTCTCTCTCCATTATCACCAGTCTTGCTCAGTCCTCCAAGAGTCTAGTCAGTCTACAAGAAGCCCACCACACCTGCCACCTCCTCTGCCTCCCAGCCTCCATACCAGCCTCGCTCCAGAAGGTCCTGACTATCTCCTTCATCCTCATCCACTGAATACCAACTGGGGCACCCTCCTACCTCCAGCACTCCACTTGTAGTCGAATGTTTTCAGCCCACTCATCCCACCAGATCTCATCATCTAGTAAGGAGGAATTAAGGCACCAATGTCCAGGCCCATCCCCACTCCCCCCAAAATGTCCCTGCCCTAAAAGCCTCCAATGATCCAACCAAGGACACCATTCCACCTCCAGTGACTTCCAAACATCCAAGCCCCAGCAGCTGGCTATCAGAATCCAATCAATCCTCATCTCCAGGCCCTCGGCCCAGTGTGTGTACACCCTCCTATCCCCCCAACATTCTCTACCTACATCCACCAGAGCACTCAGTCTTTCTACTTCCTCCCATGCTGTCAGTCCTCCACTCTGACCCTCAGCTCCTCGTCCTCCATCAGTTCTGTCCCTCAATATGTCCCTGACCATATTGAAGTCCCCACTGAGCATGTCTACCCCAACCTCTGCAAGAATTCCACTCTTCTGTAGGCCCCTCACCCAATTCACACACTCACCCCATACCGCGGGGCAGTAACAGGAGCCCACTGTAACTGGCTCCCAACCTGTACATATCCACTCTCCCCAGACCAATCTATCCCCCCAGCTCTGCATATCCCTTATCTCCCCTTTGCCTTTCTGTACCAGAATCCCAACCTTGCCCTTCCAGACTGCCTCACCCCCCCACTCCTTCATCCATTCCAGTCTATCCAAGTCATCCTCACACCTGACATCCTGTAAGAGGAAGAGATCAGCCTCCAATCCCTTCAGCCAAGTAAAAATATTCTTACGTCGATAAGCCCCCTATAACCCATTCACATTCAAAGAAAAAATATTGGTTGTACTATTTATAGTGAAAATGTTGTGTTATCTAGCTTTCTCTACTGCTCCATGTTCATCTCCTCTTGTGCCAAATCCAGATTGTATTCCATGGTCACCTCCTCCTCTTCAGCCCTCTGGGCCTCTAGTCCAGCCAACAGCTCATTCATCTCCCCATCTGCCTTTTCCTCGAATTCCTCATGGTACTCCAGGCAGGCCTCCTGCCAGAGCTGCAGTCCATGATGCTTGGTCCAGCAGTATTCAGCCCTCTCTCCCACTACTCCGGCCATCTCTGCCTCCCTCTCCTTATCTATCTCATAGCCCTCCTCCTCCAGATACACCACAAGGATTTCTACCTTCAATACCATCACCACCCCTTCCCCCTGCAGAATCCTCGCCCAATGCTTGTCACTCATTACCCTCAAATCCACCTCACCTAGCTCCTCGGCTGCCAGGTTGTTCATCATCCTGTACATCCAAAGTAGGTTCCCCACCTCCTTTCCTCCAGGGGTCGCTGGTCTCCCACCATCCAGCATTGTAGTGTCAGCCCCAGCACTTGCAGCCTCATCTCACTCCTCTGGGACATCCACTAGTTCCTTCTCACCAACCGCCACCACTTGTCCCCCATTTGCTACCTCCAGAACTCCAAACTGCACTCTCTGGGCCCCCTGCATTGGCACATCCTCCTCCACCCTGGTTCGGGAAGCTGGGCCCTGCCTGATAAGGGGAGTAGGAGTCGGGAAATTCTCCCATGTCTCATCTCAAACCTCCAGTATACCATCTGCATATGAGTCCTTGCCAGTCACCTCCCTGTTCTCACCAGTCCCCTTCCCAGCACTCTCACCTCCCTCACCTGCCCAGACACTTGCTTTGGCCCCCCCCATGTCCTCTATCCTATTCATCTCCTTCTGAGGTCCACCTTTCATCTTTGCCAATAGCTCCCTCTGCCTCTTATATCTCTGATCTCGTTCCCACTGCACCTTGCTCACTTGAGTCCTCTTCCCATCCACCACCTCCAGGTGTGTCGCCTCCTGAAAGGCCCTCTAAGCCTTCGCCCGTCATTCCACCGCACCACTCAGCTCTTCCAGTACTTCCAATAGGTCCTCTTCCTCCTCCTCACTCCTCTTCATCCTTGTCACCTTATATATGATTGCCCCCCAGACCATACCAGAAGGCCAGTCCCTTGCCTTCCCAGTTGCCTCCTTTTCTGCCAACTGAATCCTCACATCCACATCTCCAGTCCTGAGCAAGGTCCCCTCCCAGACTCGAAATCCAATATCCACCACCTTGCCATACTCTGCCATGACCTCCTCAACTCTCTTCCTTGTCTCCATTGCTGTCACTGTAGGCACCCCTTTCACCAACAGTTGGACCACTCTGGGGTCCCATTTCAGGCATCAAGCCATCGGTACATACACCTCCCCAACTACCACTCCAACCTTCAATACTTCCTCCAATGGCTCGGCCTCCTCGAAGCCCACCTCCACTCCCTCCAGTCCCTTCAAAAACTTTATGGACACCACTCCAGCCACCTGCTTAGCAATCAGCCCCAATACCATTTTTGCCATCACTGCTAGGCCCCGGAAGTACAGTATCACTACGAATACTGAGATCAATTTCTTGAGTAACAGTGCCACTGCCAGGCCCATCATACCATCCGCCAAATCTCCTTGTCTCCCAAGCTCCTGTTGCTCAGCCACACCATCCACAGTCACATCTGGATTTTTTTCCAGATTAGCAGTCCCATCTCCATCAACCATCACACCCCCCCCAGCCACTATACCACCAGTCCCACTACCCCCTCTGCCAAGGGCAACTCCTCCAAGTACTGTCACCTTCTCTATTTCCTTGCCTTTCTTCAGCCAACCCTCCAGCCCCGATGCCTGCCTCCTCCCCTTCACCGTCTCAGCAAAGCTCACCCTCCCAGATCTCTGTCCTCTACTACCACCTCCTCCCCTTCCGCACCCACCTGCCAGTAGCCCCCTCATACCTCCCCCCAGGCCAGGGCCTCTCCCCACTTATTGTTAGTCGAACACACTTGGGCTGCCCTGCCCAGTATGCACCTCAGATTGCCTGTTGGTTGCCATGTTGCTAGTCTCTTTTCTCCAAAATGATGTTGTAGTTGCTTTTCGAAAGTTGTATAACCTGAGAGGTACTGGAGAGAGATGCCCAACCTGCCCTTGAGGAGAACTGACTATAGATATATGGACCTTTCAGTTAGACCAATATTTTGAACTTACAAGAATAAAAGATAATATGTAAGTCTAATTTGCCACCACACTCCTTTAAGGAAATATAGCTATTTGATAGTATAATTATATTATAACTACTACTACTTATTCAAATATAAGAATTCAAGATTAGAAATTCTTCAAGAAGGCCCTTTACCAGTAGTTCAAGTCTACTAATACTATCAAGCTAACCAGAGATAAGCTAGTAAATATTATATAACTTAAGTCTATATAAAGTTACAATGTATAATTTCTATCAATTCTACTTAAACTACTAGTGATATCTAAAGATAAAAAAATAGACTACTATATCTGAGATCTGAAAGAAAATATATAAGTTAAGGTGAAGTTAGAAGAGCTACAGACTCTCAATAAAGCTATGAGAATTGCTAATAGATTTAATATCATCACTTTTAGTAATTACTTTGAACAAAAATATTATAAGAAGAACTATTTTGAGAACTATCATAAGAACTAACCTAAAGCAGTTAGTTCAGTATCAATAAATTTAGATATTATAAACAAAAAGAATATCAAGCTTATCTTAGAAGAGAAAGACTATCTGAAGAAATCTAGAGCTTGTTTTTTCTATTATCAAATAAGATATATTGTAACCAAATATTCTAAGAAGACTAGTGAATCCTTAAGACCAGTTATTGTATTGTCCAAAGATATACCTATCAACCCCACTATCAGTCAATCTGAACTCAAGATCAAGAAACTTTATTTAAAGACCCAGATCCCTCAATATCAATTAGAAAAAACTATTGATCTTAACCTATACTCCATTAAGCAAATTCTATTCTAGCTAAAGACCAAACTCTAGTATCTACTAGAATTACAGTTCAATACTCTGAAAGATATTATATTAGAATTATACTATGATCAGAACTTAGTGTCAAATATTATTTAGATATTAGTACTAGTATTATTAATTTAGACTATTGAGAATAAGTTTAAGTCTTTCTTATCAACTAGAAGAATTAAGACTATACAGTTAAGGAAGAAGACTGAGTCACACAAATGATCCTAAAAAAAGCCAGTTAACTCAAGGTTACAGAAGTCTAAGAACTATCCAAAACCAAGTGAGACCAGAAAGATTTTGATAGTACTGATTAAGTAGTAAGTCTTACTAAAAATTAGCTCAAGCTATGCTTATTTTCAAAGATCTAGTTATTAACTTAATATTTAATAAAATTATAAAAAAAAAAATTTTTAAAGAAAATCTATAAAAGCTAGTAAAAATTTTTTTTTTAAAAATTTTAAATACAGTTTTTTTTTACAGCTAAATTTGGCTGCAATACTATCTAAGAGATAGATAATAGAACTGCAGGAAACTTCACCTACCAGAACCTTATAAAAAACCTCAAGATTCTCACTAAGCCTATATTTAAGAATGATGATGTAGTTACTACAGATAGTACTATATCCTATTAAGTCAATTGTAGCCAAACTATCCATCAAGATCCAGAAACATTAGAAATAAGTAGACTTTGAGATTATACTACTAGAAGATAATGATTTGATCTTAGAAAAACTCTGACTTATCAAATATAATCTGAAAATTAATTAGTATAAGAATGAAGTTACTCTACTTTAAAAAGAAGTCAATATTACTATCAAGATAGATAAGTCTATGAACAAAATCCAGATTACAATACTATCAGTAATATAGTACAAGAAAATACTCAAGAAGGCAGTGTATGTCTTTATTATAGTAGACTATCTCAAGAAATAAGATAAGAAGCTATCAATTAATGAAAGTATCAAGTTATTGCTTAAAGAATTCAAGGATGTCTTTCTAGACAAACTATCTGATCTACCCTCTATACAAGAAGTTGATTATAAAATCAAACTAACTATAGAAGCTATACTACCTAATAAATATATATACTATATATCATCTCTTAAAATTGAAGTAATCAAAAAGAAACTAAAAAAGTTACTTATACAAAAAGTCATTCAATCAAGCAAATTCTCCTATAGCTCACCAGTTCTATATATTTATTAAGAAAAAAAATAGTATCTTATAAATATGTATAGACTATTATATACTTAACAAGCTTACAGTTAAGAACTGATATCTACTACTCTTAATTGATCAAATTTTTAATACTCTTAAGAATGTCAAACATTTTATTAAGCTAGACCTTATATTAGATTATCACTAAATCTGAATTAAGTTAGAAGATATTTCCAAGACTACATTTATGACCCTCTTTAGACTCTATAAATTTCTAGTTCTAGCATTTGGTCTTATCAATATACTCACTATATTCCAGACTCTTATGAATAAGTTATTTAAGAACTAACTATTTATCTTCTTATTGATATATCTTAACAATATTCTGATCTTTATTATAACCAAAGAAGAACATCTCAAGTATATTCAAGTAGTTCTGGAAATCTTGCAAAAATATAAACTATATATAAGCTCAAAAAGTATAAATTCTTCAAAGAATAAGTTAAATATCTTGACCACATTGTCTCTTTTTTTTTTTTTTTTTTTTTTTTTTTTTTTTTTTTTTTTTTTTTTT